>JAYESA010000017.1:139595899-139600899 GCA_036927795.1 Iris macrosiphon
ATATATATATATATATACATGTGTCAGGGGGGCTGTGTCGGGTCGACGTCGCCGGCGAGGTCCGTCGGGGGGTGGCGGGGTCAGCCGCAGTAGTAGCAGTAGCAGTAGCAGCTGCGACGGCTGCAGCGGCGGCTGCGGTGGCGGCGGCTCAGGGTGGCAGGGCGGCGGCGTAGGTGATGGCGAAGATGGTAGTGGTGGTGGCGGTGGTCTGTGGTGACGGTGGTGGTGGTGGTTTAGGGAGGTCGGGGGGATCGAGTTATTGTGGGAGTGGAGTCGGGGGCGATATGGCGGGTGATGGCGGTGGTTGCGACGGTCGAGGCGGGGTGGCGATGGTGGTCTGGTGACAGAGGTGATGGCGAAGGTGGTAGTGGCGGTGGTGGTGGCCTGTGGTGGCGGTGGTGGTGGTTTAGGGAGGTCGGGGGTGGCTGAGGAGTGATGGTGCAGATGAGGGTGATGGTGATGTGGGTGCTGCCGACGGTGGGTGGCGGCGGCTAGGGCGGTGGTGCGGTGGCCGGGAGGAGGCCAAGGCGGTGGTGAAGTGGCCGGAGGTGGGGGAAGGCTGAGGGAGGTGTGAGTGAGGTTCGGGTGAGAGGGGAGGGTATAAATAGGGTTTTGCATGGTTAGGGTTAGGGGTATTTAGGTCATTTCATGGGTGAAAATATCTAGATATTTGTAGGTTAATTAAATGCATGTACATGCATTGAATTGGGACCTATTTTGGAATGAAGGGTGGAGATTCACCCTCCAATGGAAGGTGGACACCTCACACAGTACATTTTTGCAGATAAAATCCTGTAGTTTCACAAATTGCACAAAAGCCCTATTAAATTGGAAATTTCCGCAATTGCGAAATTGTTTGAGAAAAACACCTCATTCCTGAGGGCGATGTAATGCACAAAAATAAGGGGGGGTGTTCAGTAAGGGTCTTGAGGGTGTGGGGGTGAGTCTGGGTAGGGGCTTGGCCTAATTTTGGGCGATACTGGTCACCGTATTAATTTAGTAGAAATTATTGCGCATGGTGTTTTCTAATTATTTAAAAATATACATGACTAGAATTTAGTGCAGTGCAAGTGTCCTAGACGTAGTATATTCAAAATAGAATAATAACGTAATTTAGTTTGGAAAAAACAGGTTCCTGTTGGGCCTCTAATTTCGATTGGAACGGACAAGGACGGGTTTGGAAATTAATTAAAAATTAATACGGACGTTTGTAACAATATTTGTGCGACTAAAACGAGACTCATGCCAAGGTATTTGTGAGTTGCACAAAGTTTAGAATAGTAGACTGGCATGTCTAAGAGAGGTATATGAACTTTGTTTGGGATAACAGTCAGCGTAATGCTCTAAATATTGATGTGATGGTCAGGTGCACTAAGCAATATAAGATATTGTATAAATAATTTAAAATACTGTAATAAATCCTAATTTGTTAAAAGTAATCCTAATTTCACTATCTAAGCTGAAATCTGGTTGAGGGGGTTTACAATCTACCCTCCTTAGAGCATTTCGTCCTCGAAATTAAAACAGACATATAGTAAAAACTATTGATTGATTTGAAATATTTAGGACATACCCAGGCCTTCGAATAGATGGGGGAAATGTTGTCGAATATCCTCTTCTCATTCCCAGGTTGACTCGCCTGGTGCAGGATGCCTCCATGCAATACGAACTAGAGGGATAGTCTGGCCTCGCAATACCTTCTCGCTTCTGTCTAGGATCTCTACAGGCTCCTCCTGGTACTATAAACTCGGGCCGACAGTGATCTCCGAGTGGTCAAGCACATGACTCGGATCTGGAAAGTACCTCCTCAACTAAGATACGTGGAAGACGTCATATACTCCTTCTAATGTTTGGGGTAAGGCTAGTTTGTAGGCAACTTCTCCGATGCGTTCTAACACATCGAATGGTCCGATGTACCTCGGACTCAGTTTTTCTCTTCCTCCAAATCTGATAGTCCCTCGGGTAGGCGAGATCTTTAAAAACACATGCTCTCCTACTTGGAATTCTAGAGGTCGTCGATGTACGTTTGTCCAGTGCTTTTGTCTGTCTTGCGTTGTTCGCAAGTGCCCTTGGATATTCTTCTTTACCTTCTCCACCGTACGAACGACCAATTCTGGTCCTAGGATCTGCCTTTCGCCTACATATCTCCAACATACTGGGAAACGATATTTTCTACCATACAATGCTTCATAGGGAGCCATTTGAATGCTCGCTTGATAGCTATTATTGTAGAAAAATTCTACCAAATACAAATAATCTTTCCATGATCCACTAAAATCAAGCATGCATACTCTCAGCATATCTTTCAGTGTCTGAATGGTGCGCTCGGACTGGCCATCTGTCTGTGGGTGATACGATGTGATGAACTTTAGGCGGGTACCAAGACTCTCTTGCATACTTCGCCAAAAGTACGATGTAAATCTCGTATCCCTGTCAGACACTATACTGACTGGCACTCCGTGCAGACGCACGATCTCCCTCATATACATGTCTGCCAAGACTTCTGTAGATTGCCCGACTCTGAAGGGTAAAAAGTGGGCAGCCTTGGTGAGTCGATCTACGATCACCCATACAGCATTACGACCACTAGGGCTTCTTGGAAAGCCCGTAACGAAGTTCATAGTGATGTGCTCCCATTTCCACTCAGGTATTGGGAGTAGTTGAAGTAGACCTGTGGATCTCTGATGTTCAGCCTTGATTTGCTGACACACCAGGCATTTTGCCATAAAGCGGGCTATCTTTCTCTCCATTCCATGCCACCAATAGTGTTGTCTCAGATCTCTATACCTCTTTGTACCACCTGGATGGATAGAGTATGTTGAGCTGTGCGCTTCTGACATCAGCTCTTCACGAAGTTCTCCATTCGGAACATAAAGACGTTCTCCACATCTTAAAGTCCCATCTTCGTGTATGTGCAATCATGTATGTATTCCAGCCTCGGTCCTTTGTCGAAGTCTCTGGAATCGGGCATCTGTTGGCAGGGCCGCCTTGATTTTTTCGACCAATATCGATTGCAACTGGTAATTTGACAATTGGCCGTTAACTCCTGGCATAATGACCTTTATACCCAACTGCTCTAGATCTCTCAATAGATCTGGTTGGGTGATCAAAAAGAATGCCATGGATCTTCTGCTTAGAGCATCAGCTACTACATTAGCCTTTTCGGGATGGTACTGCAGATCGATCTCGAAGTCTGTCATCACCTCGAGCCAGCATCTTTGTCTCACGTTCAGGTCCTTCTGGGTGTAGACGTACTTCAGGCTCTTGTGATCAGTGAATATCTCTACTCATTCTTCGTATAGATAGTGTCTCCAAAGCTTTAAGGCAAAGATGACTGTGGCAAGCTCCAGGTCGTGCGTGGGATAGTTCTTCTCATGGGTCCTCAGTTGCCTAGAGGCATAGTCTACAACCTTCCCATGTTGCATCAAGATGCAACCTAATCCTTTTTCGGATGCATCGCTATATATTACGAATTCTTCGGATCCAGAAGGTATGGTCAAGATGGGAGTCGTAGTCAGACGCTTCTTCAGCTCATCGAACGCTATCTGACACTCCTCTGACCAGATGAACTCCTGCTTCTTGCGGGTCAAACGAGTTATCGGCTCTGGGATTCTTGCAAAGTTTTCTACGAACCTCCGGTAATATCCGGCAAGTCCTAGAAAACTTCTCACCTCTGAGACATTGGTAGGGGTTGGCCACGTCTCTACGGATGAAATCTTTGCTGGATCTACCGAAATACCATCTCCTGTGATAACGTGCCCAAGAAAAGTGACACGATCAAGGAAAAACTCGTACTTGCTCAGCTTTGCATAAAGACTCTCACGCCTTAGCATCTCTAACACCAGTCTCAAGTGTTCTTCGTGCTCCTCGTGGCTCTTCGAATACACCAAAATGTCATCGATGAAGACTACCACGAACTGGCCCAGATACTGGTGGAAGACTCTGTTCATCAGGTTCATAAATACGGCAGGTACATTTGTCAGTCCAAAAGGCATCACCAGGAACTCGTAGTGACCATAACGAGTCCTGAATGTTGTCTTTGGAATGTCTTCTCTCCGTACTTTTACCTGTTGATAACCTGATCTTAAATCTATCTTTGAGAACACCACCGCTCCTGTCAGTTGGTCGAACAGATCATTAATCCGCGGCAGGGGGTACTTGTTTTTGATTGTCAAAGCATTAAGGGCTCTGTAATCAATGCACATACGGAATGTTCTATCCTTCTTTAGTACAAACAATACTGGTGCTCCCCAGGGTGATACACTAGGATGAACAAATCCCTTGATCTGTAATTCTTCTAGCTGTAGTTTCAGCTCGTCTAGCTTCTTTTTCGCCAACCGGTACACATTTGAGGATACTGGTGCAGCTCCGGACACTAACTCAATAGTGAACTCCATCTCTCTATCAGGTGCTAGGCCTAGCAATTCCTCCAGAAATATATCTTCGAACTCTGCAACAATTGCTGGGGGTGCTGTCTCCATAGCCATGTAAGCTCCAGGTGACTGACCTACTCCTTGCTCGATGGTGTCCCGCATGTACTCGAACTCTGGGTGTCCTGGTGGTCTAAAAATGACGCTACCCTTCCGGCAGTCTAGTATAGCATTGTACTGGCTTAACCAGTCCATGCCTAAGATAACGTCGAAGTTTGGCATCGGAAGCACCAAGAATCTCGCTCTCATCTCTCTACTACACATGACTACCGAGCATATTTTAATAGTGCTGGTAACCGGTACGATGCCTCCTCCGGTAAGAATCTTTAAACTCTTAGGCAATGGGAAGGTAGCTATTTTATGCATGGCTATGAAACTACTAGATATGAAAGATAGTGTGGCGCCAGAATCAAATAATGCAGTTGCAGGTAATGATACAACTAAAATGATACCTGTGATAGTTTCACCTTTCGGTTCTTCCGTAACTGCTGCTAGTGCAAAGGCCTGCCCGTGCCTTTGTCCTCCGGTCTGCTGTCTGG
The DNA here is from genome assembly GCA_036927795.1 of Iris macrosiphon. NCBI lineage: Eukaryota > Viridiplantae > Streptophyta > Magnoliopsida > Asparagales > Iridaceae > Iris > Iris macrosiphon. The sequence goes on from JAYESA010000017.1 coordinate 139,600,869, forward strand.
CTTGGTTGAACTGAGTCTCCTGTGTGGCCAG
>JAYESA010000017.1:139605899-139750899 GCA_036927795.1 Iris macrosiphon
GGTATAAATAGGGTTTTGCATGGTTAGGGTTAGGGGTATTTAGGTTATTTCATGGGTAAAAATATTTAGATATTTTTAGGTTAATTAAATGCATGTAGATGCATTGAATTGGGACCTATTTTAGAATGAAGGGTGAAGATTCACCCTCCAATGGGAGGTGGACACCTCACACAGTACATTTTTGCAGATAAAGTCATGTAGTTTCACAAATTGCACAAAAGCCCTATTAAATTGGAAATTTGCACAATTGCAAAATTGTTTGAGAAAAATACCTCATTCCTGAGGGCGATGTAATACACAAAAATAAGGGGGGTATTCAGTAAGGGTCTTGAGGGTGTGGGGGTGAGTCTGGGTAGGGGCTGGGCCTAGTTTTGGGCGATGCTGGTCACCGTATTAATTTATTAGAAATTAATGCGCACGGTATTTTCTAATTATTTAAAAATATACAGGACTAGAATTTAGTGCAGTGCAAGTATCCTAGACATAGTATATTCAAAATAGAATAATAACGTAATTTAGTTTGGAAAAAATAGGTTCATGTTGGGCCTCTAATTTCGATTGGAACGGACAAGGGTACAGATTTAGAAATTAATTAAAAATTAATACGGACGTTTGTAACGATATTTGTGCGACTAAAATGAGACTCGTGCCAGGATATTTGTGAGTTGCACAAAGTTTAGAATAGTAGACTGGCATGTCTAGGAGAGGTATGTAAACTTTGTTTGGGAATAACAGTCAGTGTAATGCTCTAAATATTGATGTGATGGTCAGGTGCACTAAGCAATATAAGATATTGCATAAATAATTTAAAATGCTGTGATAAATCCTAATTTGTTAAAAATAATCCTAATTTCACTATCTAAGCTGAAATCTGGTCGAGGGGGTTTACACTATATAACGTGTTTGGATTTGTCGAGTAGGCGAGAAGCCTCGCCACGGTGCATTCATGTACTGATAACCCACCAGATTGTTTGCAGGGTACGAGAGAACCTCGTTCGGTACGGAAACCTCCTTTGTGCGTGCTAACGCATAGAGTTCACTCTGAAGCCTAAGAGCATTGCGTCTGGAACTGAAGCACATATACAAGACATAATGTTGGAACATCGCATATGTATTATTCCACAAATGTAGCCACTTGGCACTTTTATCGTTTCAGAGAGAGAGAGAGAGGCTTTATCGACTGGTAATCTCAGCCTAGCGCCGCCTGTAACACTTATTCAATATCAATAAAGAGCTTGTTTTACTTCTATCTTGTGTTATTCAATGCTTCCGCTATTGACGACTCTGTGAACTTGTTACCAATCGCCTGTGCGTTTCTTATTCTGCTGCACTCGGACTATCTGTGTGACTCTGTGGCTTAAATATTTTACTGTCTGTTCGAATCATGGCCTTGCACGGGCGCGGCTTACGTTCGTGCAGCATTATGTCCAGATAAAAAAGATTATCCCGCGGGAGCGCTGGCGCGGTAATTCGTACCTAGCGAGGATGATCGATTACCTACGGGAGATCGGGGTATAACAATATGCATATCTTGACAACTCCAACATCACTGATGCCATCTTAAGTGGAGGACAGTCAAGGAGGTGGTGATGATGCGGCCCCGGAGAATACACGAGAAAGGAGGGACCGACTCAATCTAAGAGAGATTGATCGTCAGAACTATCGACAATTAGACAAGAGAGGTCGATAAAATTGTTATATCAATATAAACTTTATTTGAATGTAACTATCTTTTATTTCAATAAAATTACATATTGTTCTCATAAAATGAAATTACATAAAAACTTTATTCTCTTTGTTGGTTTGTACATCTTCTTCTGTCACGCCCCAGTCCCAAAAATACGTAGGACTAGGACACGTAAGCATGCCAACCGCATGGATATGGCAACTCCAATATATGGAAACCAAATCCATACGTACGCTGTAATATGAATATCAAATCCACAAGTGGTATAAAATATAATACAAGTCACAGGGTAAAATCTAAATCTTATCCACCAAAATTATATAGAAATAAATAACCAGTATCTATGAAACTAGATCTCAATAAGAAGTATCTAAGGATGCTAGTTGGATGGAAACAAATCCACTACCAACTCAAATATAAGAGCAAATACAATATAAGTACAACACAATCAAACACAATATAAGTGTACCAGCTAGCAATCACGGCTCGAAGAGAAGACATCCTCGAAATTAGGTAACCATCCGAATCTGCGCTCCTGCGAATACTCAAGAACAAATACACCTGGCAGGGGACCAGGTCCTCAGAGGGACATAACAAGATACTTAAACACATGCCAATAAAGTACTGAAATAAATATCCAATGGGTCGCCTAACCATCTAAAGTGAATGCAGTTTAAGAACAACTTTCCCCACAAGTGAGCTATCTGGCTGAAAACTGGGATTTGGCATGGTTTTCTTTTGAAGATCCAGGGGCCCAAAGGCACGTCGTCTTTTGAACGGCGGAGGCCCGCCAATGTACATAATATATATATATGGGTCATCACCGCCTGTATCTCCAGTGGAGAATCTGGGTGCACAGGAGAAGTACAAAGAAGCTCAAATGCGGTACTTGTTGTTCTCCCCACCCCATGCTCTAAGCATGTCACATCCATGACACGATAACACCTCTAATAACTGCCAAGTCTACTAGCATGCAAAGTTCCTAACAGCAGTTATTCCTAACGCACGGCCCATACGTACAAGAGGCCAGACCTGTCACGCAGTCCGTGATCTCTATATGAGACTCACACTCGTGTAACAACTGTGTCACGGCCAATGAACCTAATGATGATACATGATAATGGGGTAGTCTCATGAACATGGTCAATGTAATACATAAATAAAAACATATAGCGACGATATTGTCACGCGCATTTTATATAACAGTTTAAAATATATGAACTAAAGACAGAAAATAAAGATGCATGCAACATATGGAATATAAATAACAGTACAATGGCAAGGTATACTTGCCTGGCAAGGAAGCTGCAATGTACGAATAATCTGCTCCAGAAATCGCGCAAAACAAATCCAATATCCTATGTACACATAAATATAATACAATAGAATCATTAGTCTTTACACTAGCACATACACAACCACATTTATACTGGACTCGGGGGGTATACTAGGGGTAACACTAGTCATCTAACACGGTCAATTACGCGTTGAATTACGCGGGTGTCGCATCTTTAAGTACTGTACGAAATCAGTCAGTCAACTGACAGGTGTCTATGCCAGTACGTTAATGTACGCAAGGCAGACAAATTCACAAGTTCTTAGGGTCAACATGGTCAAGGTAAGTATGGGATAGTCCACAGTGTCCTAGGGTCGTATAGTCTGAATATTTAGTCATAATTATCAATTAGCATTTACTAACATATATATTCATATAACTATATAATAATATAACCATCAATTTATTTACATAATTATTGGAATACATATAGTAATTATGTACATAAATATATATATATACCAAACTGAATAATATTTGCGTACATGTAAATGTACGAACGCGCGTTGGATTCTCCGACTCAGGGTCTGATGTAAACTAACCGTGGTGACTAAATACTAATGTCCTACTGGAACACTGTCAGAGAATGTACTCGCCTGGGGTCCTGCTGCTGGTATGAATCAGAGTCCAAGTCACAGTCCAAATAGCCTATGTATTACAAATTTATCACGTCAAAAGATAATTTATTTTAATTTATTTAATTCTAGAATAATTACTCTAAAATCCTATTTTAATCTTATTATTCTGATTTTTATGTTAATTCCTAAATTTTGTCCAAAGAAACTGAATTTTATCAACTCGAGACTCATGGCACGCAAATCGAGGCGACCTGTTGACCGAAAAGTCAACCGACACAAACTCAACTTTCATGCATGATTTCCTGTAGATTTCAGCGTCAAAAACATGTTGGAATTTACGGCTCGTCTGAATTCAAATTCGTTTGGGAATTATGGCACATACAAATTTTGTATTGTGCACCGATGGTTAAATTCTAACCTAGAAGTTCTACAGAATTAACAGTATTTAAATACTTCGAATTAAATTCTGGAAAAAATATATGTCAATGATCTCGATATTAGCTTTCCGAAACTTTAAACGGTTCATGATTCTGATTTCTGGTTCTCCCGAAATCGCGAAAACATCGAAACACGTCTATTTTCGAATATGCTGTGCTCTACGAATTTTTCAGAATTTAATACTTATAATTTCGAAAAAAAATTTATATAATCAGAAATCTAACCTCAATATCTTTCTAACGCAAGAAACTAGGCCTCGTTTGGAGTCCAGAGCTATGCGCAATGGCTTCTGGAAGATGAAGGAACCCTAGATGGCAATTCTTCAAAAATCGGCTGAAGAAAAACCCTAGAAATTAATATCTAAACTATTATATATATAGAGGAGAGAGAGAGTGCAGCCGCGGCTCACAGCGCGCCACGTGGCAGCAATCCAGGGCTGCCCGCTCAGATCGGACGGTCAGGCACTGACGCGGCTCGGCTCAGCTGAGTCCGAGTCGAACTCTGACTCGGCTCGGCTCGAGGTCGGCTCGGCTCGGCTTGCACCCACTCAGCGGTCACTGACAGGCGGGCCCGGCAATGTTCACTGCTGGAGGCTGACAGGTGGGCCCCCCTATTTGCTGACTGGGCAGAATTAATTACTTTTTGGGTTTTCTTTTTCAGAAATTAGTTTTTAATTCAGTTTTTCATAATTAACTCAAAATAAATGCTAAAAATAATCAGAAAATTTCCAAAAAATTCTAGAAAAAATATTTTATTATTTAGAACCTAAAATAAAAGTTTGGGATCTTTTTAATTAAGTTTGAACATAAAATAAATTCTTTAAAGTCCTAGAAAATTAGTGTTACTAGTTTTTAATTAACTAAAAATTATGAAAAAATTCCAATAATCTAAAATAGCCTAAAAATAATTCTAAATAAATATTTATATAAGTAAATATACTAAAAAAAATTTATTTTCTAATTAACTAAGAGAATACTCTAAATAAATTCAACATCTATAATTAATATAATAATATAAAATATACACAAAATACCTATTTTGGGTGAGGGAGTTTACAATCTACCCAACTTAAAACAATTTCGTCCTCGAAATTAAAATAAGGCATAATTTGTTAAATCCTTCACATTCGTACATAAGGTACGTCAATCGCAATCTCTTCCAAAAATTTAAATAACAAAATCTATTCAAATCTATCGTGATCACTTCAAAATTAAGATAATCATTGTTCAAATCAAAATTCAACCTGTTGTAATCTCTTCTCACTTTTCTAAATCATCAATATCCAAATTTAAATTGAATCCATATAATATCTTCAAGATTTAAATAACCCATATCAAATTTTACCTCACGATCTCCAACTATCATAATCTCCTCTAGAAGTAATTCGAGTCCAATATTATTCCTATTTTCACTTATAAATTTTTGTATTCTTCAACTTTTTAAATTCCATTCATATCCTCAATATTTCAAATAGGTAGTCCAACCATCAAATTTTAATTCTTAATTTAAATCATCAAATTGAAAAATAATTTAAATGCAGTCCACCAATGTTCAAGTCTAAAATTATATATTTATCCTTCAAATTCAAATTGATGATTTTACCTTCAATACTCAAAAATTTAAATTATGTACTTAAGGTATAAATATTGGGTCCTCAATATCAAGATTTAAAATTTATTAATCCTCATCATCTTAGACATTCTTCTAAAATTCTCAAAATTAAAATGGCTTGAACCTCTCCCAATCTAATCTTACTCGATCACAATCTAAAAGAAATTTCTCTCGAGTTGCCAATGCACTGCTACCCAACTTAGAATTTATCCATCTATCACAGAAGGCTATATACTTTAAGAAAAATATTCCTTAATTTATTTACTCATGTCATTCAATCCTCAAAACTTCAACGCCGATTATATCATATATGATATGTCCTTAATTACGAAAGAATAATCCTCAAGTATGTGATCGACCTATGGGGTATATCTAGTACTCTCTGTGTATCAAACTTATACCAAGCACGAGGTTTCGTCTTTCCGAAATAAGAGAAGATGGAGATCAATAATAAAGGGTTCAAGGGTGAGATAATAGAATAGAAGTATCGGGATCAAGGCGTTTAAAGAAGTCAAATGGGAATTGTCAAAGCAGTTATGGATTGAAATCCTATTTTGGTAATTCCTATTCACATGCTCGTATTAGTACAGTTATGTAGCTGATACAATACGCTCAGACATGTCTAGAGGGCGAGTACATTCGTCTACCAATCACTATATTTCTCAATCCACGTAAAGTAGTTATGCGAAGGGCGAACCAAGCGCACTAAGGTTAGCTAGACCTTAATACACTGATTCTGAAATGTATTAGTGTGTATACCCAATAATACATATGTCATGAACAAGCTCGATAAAGAATAAGCTTGCAAAAACTAGGCTATAATAGCAGCATGGTTCGAGGTAGCACAGAAAATATAATGCTGGATTATGATGAGAGAAGTTACAAATAATTCAAGTTTGCAAAAACAAAAACAACATAAGCAATAATAACAAAAGACTCTACAATCTCTTCAGTTATCATACAACCTCCTTGTCTAAGTCGCTAGTCGACCAAATAGGGGCAAGGACCTCTAAATTCTACCGTCAGAATAAACACTGTCGTCTAATGCTAGCATACAATTAATGTCATTCAGTTACACTACCTCGATGGGTCAAGTGGACTATGTGATACTAGGTTGTGAGGCATACTATCCAACTTAAAAAAATTAAACTAATACTGTGACAGTCTTAAGAGGATCCTACAAAATAATCTTGCACATGTAAATAAAACAGAAACTCTTTATTAGGGTATATGAGGAAAGATCTTGGTACTTATTAGGGTCTCCTATTGCATTATATAGGTAAGGGTCACCGTAAGTCTTAATCATAGTGCTCATAGAACATGTGTCAATCGTAGGGATAGAAGAGTTACTAGCCGTTTAAGGAGAAAGGGATCTAACTTGTATCAAGGTGGGGGTACAAATTACGGGGTATACAACTAGGGGTAATCATCATAATCTAATTGAATAACTCAACTATCAGGTTCTAGCTACAAGGTACACAATTCAAAATTCAAGATTACAACTATGACTATAGCAAACTATATATCCTATCGTAGAGTATAATCACTTGGTCTATGATCAGAGGTGGCAGGTGGCACGAGTTAAAAGATGAAGAAGAGAAAACATGATTAGTCGTCGCACAAATAACGAGCGCTAGGGTTTCAGAGGAACAAATATATGAAATTAAAATAGAGAGGCTATAGATAATGTCATGGTTTCCTAAGGGGAGATGCTAAGCTACTCTCTGTGTTTGCGGTATGATAAAGAAAATACTATATTCATTGCTCTTGGCTTCCTAAGGTGCTGTCTACTAATAATAAAGACAATGATCTAAGTTTATATTTCTAATATTATCTAACTATGAAGGTTAGGTTCAGTCCTAATGTTCAATATTGGTTCTCCATTGGTTCCTCAATACTAGGGTCAAACATTATGGTAAACTTCTAACTAGCTCTAGTAGTGCCTATACTACTCTCAAGTCTTCATAATACATCAGGGGTAATGGTATAACAATCTAAAGATAAGAAATTCTAGGGTTCACTAGATATTCTAAACTTAGTGGTGTGTCTATATTCTCGTTGTATTCCTAATAGGTGTGCTACTCTAATTATCATCCTAATAACAGGGGTTCCTATATTCTAGCGGAAGGCTATATATACTCAAGGAACTTATTAGGGAAGTACAGGAATCAAGCAGGATATAATTGTTCGAATAGAGCAGAGAGGAGAAAGATGAATCATAGTCAATTGTGGATGAGATCCTATACTCTAGTCCTAGGTGCAGGCTTGTTCGGAACAGTAACGTAACCGAGACAATATGCTCTCGACCTGCGTGGGCCACCACTAAAAATATGTCACGCCCCAGTCCCAAAAATACGTAGGACTAGGACACGTAAGCATGCCAGCCGCATGGATATGGCAACTCCAATATATGGAAACCAAATCCATACGTACGCTGTAATATGAATATCAAATCCACAAGTGGTATAAAATATAATACAAGTCACAGGGTAAAATCTAAATCTCATCCACCAAAATTATATAGAAATAAATAACCAGTATCTATGAAACTAGATCTCAATAAGAAGTATCTAAGGATGCTAGTTGGATGGAAACAAATCCACTACCAACTCAAATATAAGAGCAAATACAATATAAGTACAACACAATCAAACACAATATAAGTGTACCAGCTAGCAATCACGGCTCGAAGAGAAGACATCCTCGAAATTAGGTAACCATCCGAATCTGCGCTCCTGCGAATACTCAAGAACAAATACACCTGGCAGGGGACCAGGTCCTCAGAGGGACATAACAAGATACTTAAACACATGCCAATAAAGTACTGAAATAAATATCCAATGGGTCGCCTAACCATCTAAAGTGAATGCAGTTTAAGAACAACTTTCCCCACAAGTGAGCTATCTGGCTGAAAACTGGGATTTGGCATGGTTCTCTTTTGAAGATCCAGGGGCCCAAAGGCACGTCGTCTTTTGAACGGCGGAGGCCCGCCAATGTACATAATATATATATATGGGTCATCACCGCCCGTATCTTCAGTGGAGAATCCGGGTGCACAGAAGAAGTGCAAAGGAGCTCAAATACGGTACTTGTTGTTCTCTCCACCCCATGCTCTAAGCATGTCACATCCATGACACGATAACACCTCTAATAACTGCCAAGTCTACTAGCATGCAAAGTTTCTAACAGTAGTTATTCCTAACGCACGGCCCATACGTACAGGAGGCCAGACCTGTCACGCAGTCCGTGATCTCTATATGAGACTCACACTCGTGTAACAACTGTGTCACGGCCAATGAACCTAATGATGATACATGATAATGGGGTAGTCTCATGAACATGGTCAATGCAATACATAAATAAAAATATATCGCGACGATACTGTCACGCGCATTTTATATAACAGTTTAAAATATATGAACTAAAGACAGAAAATAAAGATGCATGCAACATATGGAATATAAATAACAGTACAATGGCAAGGTATACTTGCCTGGCAAGGAAGCTGCAATGTACGAATAATCTGCTCCAGAAATCGCGCAAAACAAATCCAATATCCTATGTACACATAAATATAATACAATAGAATCATTAGTCTTTACACTAGCACATACACAACCACATTTATACTGGACTCGGGGGGTATACTAGGGGTAACACTAGTCATCTAACACGGTCAATTACGCGTTAAATTACGCGGGTGTCGCGTCTTCAAGTACTGTACGAAATCAGTCAGTCAACTGACAGGTGTCTATGCCAGTACGTTAATGTACGCAAGGCAGACAAATTCATAAGTTCTTAGGGTCAACATGGTCAAGGTAAGTATGGGATAGTCCACAGTGTCCTAGGGTCGTATAGTCTGAATATTTAGTCATAATTATCAATTAGCATTTACTAACATATATATTCATATAACTATATAATAATATAACCATCAATTTATTTACATAATTATTGGAATACATATAGTAATTATGTACATAAATATATATATATACCAAACTGAATAATATTTGCGTACATGTAAATGTACGAACGCGCGTTGGGTTCTCCGACTCAGGGTCTGATGTAAACTAACCGTGGTGGCTAAATACTAATGTCCTATTGGAACACTTTCAGAGAATGTACTCGCCTGGGGTCCTGCTGCTGGTATGAATCAGAGTCCAAGTCACAGTCCAAATAGCCTATGTATTACAAATTTATCACGTCAAAAGATAATTTATTTTAATTTATTTAATTCTGGAATAATTACTCTAAAATCCTATTTTAATCTTATTATTCTGATTTTTATGTTAATTCCTAAATTTTGTCCAAAGAAACTGAATTTTATCAACTCGAGACTCATGGCACGCAAATCGAGGCAATCTGTTGACCGAAAAGTCAACCGACACAAACTCAACTTTCATGCATGATTTCCTGTAGATTTCAGCGTCAAAAACATGCTGGAATTTACGGCTCGTCCGAATTCAAATTCGTTTGGGAATTATGGCACATACAAATTTTGTATTGTGCACCGATGGTTAAATTCTAACCTAGAAGTTCTACAGAATTAACAGTATGTAAATACTTCGAATTAAATTCTGGGAAAAAATATGTCGATGATATCGACATTAGCTTTCCGAAACTTTAAACGGTTCGTGATTCTGATTCCTGGTTCTCCCGGAATCGTGAAAACATCAAAACACGTCTATTTTCGAACATGCTGTGCTCTACGAATTTTTTAGAATTTAATACTTATAATTTCGATTTTTTTTTTTTATATAATCAGAAATCTAACCTCAATATCTTTCTAACGCAAGAAACTAGGCCTCGTTTGGAGTCCGGAGCTATGCGCAATGGCTTCTGGAAGATGAAGGAACCCTAGATGGCAATTCTCCAAAAATCGGCTGAAGAAAAACCCTAGAAATTAATATCTAAACTATTATATATAGAGAGGAGAGAGAGAGTGCAGCCGCGGCTCACAGCGCGCCACGTGGCAGCAATCCAGGGCTGCCCGCTCAGATCGGACGGTCAGGCACTGACGCGGCTCGGCTCAGCTGAGTCCGAGTCGAACTCTGACTCGGCTCGGCTCGAGGTCGGCTCGGCTCGCACCCACTCAGCGGTCACTGACAGGCGGGCCCCACACTGTTCACTGCTGGAGGCTGACAGGTGGGGCCCCCTGTTTGCTGACTGGGCAGAATTAATTACTTTTTGGGTTTTCTTTTTCAGAAATTAGTTTTTAATTCAGTTTTTCATAATTAACTCAAAATAAATGCTAAAAATAATCAGAAAATTCCCAAAAAATTTTAGAAAATATATTTTATTATTTAGAACCTAAAATAAAAGTTTGGGATCTTTTTAATTAATTTTGAACATAAAATAAATTCTTTAAAGTCCTAGAAAATTAGTGTTACTAGTTTTTAATTAACTAAAAATTATGGAAAAATCCCAATAATCTAAAATAGCCTAAAAATAATTCTAAATAAATATTTATATAAGTAAATATACTAAAAAAATTTATTTTCTAATTAACTAAGAGAATACTCTAAATAAATTCAACATCTATAATTAATATAATAATATAAAATATACACAAAATATCTATTTTGGGTGAGGGAGTTTACATCTTCTATTTTGTCATAAACCATTACAGTTACTACATCTAAGATCTCTTGAAACTTGATCATTCGCTATGATCCGGTTCTTCTTCGGTCTTTCCACCTTGCATCATACATTTGGTACTCCAATGTGACCTCTAATCAATGTACTTTGGAGGTTGTAAGGGACTGAAGTTGGCTTCAGGTGCGGCTCATATACGCTTCTTAATGCTTCCTTAGAAAAAGTACATGGATAAAAACTATTGATGCTAATATTTTTAGACTTACATGCATAACATGCATGTACACATGAAAGCAAAGTATGATACCACTTTAAACATGAACAAATTTTTTTATCTAAGTCTACAACATATGTTCTATTTATTTTACAATCTAATATTTCAAACAAATATCTAACTACATTCAACGTTTGCAGCCGATTATTTTCTTTTATGATAAGAGCCATAGTTTACAACATCGTCGGACAATAATCAGTTTGAAGATTTTTAACTTTTTGTCGGTTCTTGTCCTGAAGTATTATAATTTTGGCTTGAATCCCATCAAGTAGTGTTGTTAATGATTTATCACGTAAATTTTTAACCCAATTATTGAAGCATTCAGCAAGGTTCAATGTGTTAATACGTAATCTGGAACAAAAAGAATAAGATGTTATCCAGTGTAAAAAAATATGAGTTTCATCATTTACTCCAATGAGCCAATTGTAAACATCTATGTTTTCAACTTTAATTTTTTTCAAACAATAGTTCACATCTGTTTCTTATAACATCTAGCAAGATAGTCTAAACTACGTTGAAAATGGGGAAACCTGAAGAATTTTTTTAAATTTTGTTTAAAATATTGAATACAAAAAAATGAGGCAATTCTGAAAAGATATCACGCATAGCCCTTATCAATCCTTTTTGTTTATTTGATATAAAATAAATTGTATTCCATGCATCAAAATATTTTTTAAAAGATATTCTCAAACCGTTTAAAAACCAACTCCAAGAATCAGTATTTTTACTCTCAACAACAGCATAAGCAATTGGACATAATTGATAATTTGGATCATGAGCACAAGCAATAAATAAAATACCTTGATATTTAGAGGAAAGAAAAGTAGCATCAGTACTAATCACAAGTAAACATCCTCTTAAAAATCCATCAATGCATGCATTAAAACAAATAAAAATTCTTTGAAATCTATTGTCTTTTGTAGTTTATATAAAACATTGGCTACCTGGATTTGTCTCAATAATTCTAAAACCATACTCTTCAAGATTACTATATGCATCAATATAACTACCATTTATCTCAGATAGAGCAAGTTTCCTAGCTTTTCAAGCTTTACAATATTTAATATATATTTTGTGTTCTCTATATATATCATATACAACATGTGATGGACTATACGATTAATTATCTCAAATTTTATCAATAATCTTATTTTTAACCCATACAGTAGTAGCTAATGGATGAGAACCTGTTGTAAGTCCACCTAAACAATAATGTATATTTTCTAGCGTAGCAATAGCAAAAACTTCACCTTCACCAACGGCTTTAGCGTATACTCTCCAATTACAACTTGAATTGTTACATTTATATACAATCCCACTAGCATTGTTTAAAGTAGCATGGCAAGTAAAATTATGTGCAATTACTATATCACTAATATAACATCTAAATTCAGAACGATTATTAAATTTTCTTCCAATGCATAATCCAGAAATGCTAACACTATCAACGTTGCCATCAAATTCATCATCTAAATTTTTAATTAAATCATCATTATTTTCATCGTCGTTATTACCATCATCTACTATATATTCTTGTTCAGTAAATGCAATAACTTGATGAGAAGAACTAGGAGCAGCATTAACTTGATTAGAAGCGCATATACTACTTCCAATATTAATTATAGGTGGTGGTGAAGTTACATAAATATTAATGTACATTGCTTGTACATTAACTTCGAGAATAAATTTTTATGCTTGTTCACTAACTAACTTTATACAATTAGTTAACAAAATATGTACCAATATAAATTCATAATCAATAGAACATTGCCCAATAATTTGATTATCAAACAAAATATTTTGATCAATTAAAAAAAATTATGTTAAACCTCCTTCCTAAACTAACCCATTTAGCACATCTCCAATCGAACATAGTATTGTTAGACTTTGATCCATGACAAGAGAGTGAGCTTCTAAATACAGTGAGTGAGCTGAACTAGCTTCTGTTGAGTAAGAAATCACCTTCTGTTGAGTGAGAAAATAATAGAAGAAATTTTTTTTTTAGTATATGTGGGTGGAGTAAGAAATGAATAGAATGAAAAAATTTTTATAGAGATGAAAAAAAGAGCCGTTGTAAAAATATAAACGTTACAATATGAACGTTAAAAAAAACTTTGATAAGTGACCCAGAAAAAAAAACCTATAAAAAAAAAATTCCTAAACATAAAACCAAAAAAAAACCGAAAACAAACCAAAACCTAAAAAACCAATCAGCCAAATTATCGCCATCACAAATGGCAAAAATTTAAAAATAATATAAAATATTCACTTTCTCATATTGAAAATGTAAAAAAAATTAAAATAATACTTTTTCATATTTTTGCCATCACAGATTGCGAAACCTTTCGTAATCAAAATTATCAAAAGTTCTTTCATTTCAGCTAATTATTTTAAAAAAATTATCGGTACAGTAAATTTTCTGTAAAAAAAATCAACAAAATCTTACTTCGGCATATAGTTTAGGAGGGCTTGAATACTTTGAAGATCTCTATTTCCTTTCAGAAATTGCTGCAATAAAATAATATCATAAGATATGAACAATTATGTCACATATGCATCTAAAGAATATTTGCATATAAATAAATTGGTTCTCACCTGATGAAGCCCGGTGTTATTGCACGGAGGGGATCTGCGCTCGGAAAGAGAACAAATCTCTTTCGGTGGAAGGTCTCCGAAACTGTGGTTGCATCTAAAGGACAAAAAGATGTTGTTACGTTAATTTAAAATTTTAAAAGATAGCATTCTAAAAGATATTTGTATCCTAACATACATATTATTTCATAGCTTAAAATCTATATAAAGTATATAATCCAAGTACGCCAGTTACTTGGATTATATAATAGTGTAGATAATAGGGTTATTTACACTAACTATTTCTATATTTTTTATTTATAACACGGGGTACCTCTATTTTAAAAAAAAATTACACTGATCATTCATATTTTTTTGATTTATTACACGGGGTATCCTTATTTAAAAAGTTATAACAATAACTATTTTTTTTTCTAAAAGAAGGAATAGTTAGTGTAATTTGTTCAAAAAATAGAATTACCTTATATTATAAACCAAAAAACATAAAAATAGTTAATATAAATAATCTTAGATAATAATAATAATAATAATAATAATAATAATAATAATAACAACAACAACAACCCCATATTTTACTCTAAATGATCGGATTGGATCAACCAATTTTTTTTCGTAAATATTCAAAGTAAACAGTAGGTTTTGTTTGGCTCACCTGCACGATGTTGGCTAACCACCAGAACCAGACACCAGAAGTTCGACCAACGATCCAACCTGAAAAGTGGGCTCCAGCCACGTCATACACAGCAGTCAGCAGAGATCTAACTGAACCAAACTAACTGGAGCCAACAAAATCAACGGCTGGCATTTAAAACGCTATAGTTTATAGAAAACTAACAAAACAAAAAAAAAACTCACGTGCGAGCCCTCAAACGTGTCGGTTGCGGACAAGTGGGGAGCGGAAAACCCGAGGTCCGTGGACTTCGGTTTCTCCGCCTAAGGGGCATATTCGTAATACCAAGTTCCGATGGAACTATTTGCATCTTGCTCCAATTTATAATGATTTTGCTGCAAATGCTGCAAACTTGTATGTAATATGTTGTAGAGATCGGAACACGTAGTATGTTTCCACTAGTCCAATTGAAGAGCTTGAAAGCTAACTCCATGTTCTTTGTTTTCTTCTGTGTAAAGAAAAAGCAAATACATTATCCAAAGGACTAACATTCGATATATTAATTTTTTATGGCTAAATTATAACTTGATATCGTTAACTATCCAAAATATCAATTTGATACAATTAATAATTTTGATAAATAGTAACTAAATATCTTAACTATATAATAATTTCTATATTGATATCAAATATTTTAAAAAAGATAAAATTATTTCTTCCTTCCAAACCAATAACACCCCCTCTCCCATCCCCCCTCCTTCTCCGGCAACACCCTACACCCTGGGCCGGCCCTGAGCTCATGGGGGCCCAGGACGAACTTTCAAAATGAGGTCTCATACATAATGTAAAAAAAATGAAACAAAAGTAAAATGAAAAGTATGCCTCCACCAAGATTTGAACTAGGAACCTCTTGTGTGCAAGTCTAATATAATAACCACTACACTACAATTGCTTTGTGATAAGAAAGACCCATGGTAAATACTAGTTCTATTTTCGGTACAAAATTATTTATATATTTAAACAAACTTTTTTTTTGGCCCTCCTGGCCATGGGGCCCTAGGCGGTCGCCCTGTCCGCCCTGGGCTAGGGCCGGCCCTGCCTACACCGGCCGCTCTACCCCTCCGCGATCGCCCCCCACACCTGTCCCGAGTCCCCCGGCGAAACTCGCACCCCCCCCCCCGCTTGCGACTCCAACCCCGCGGTACACCGCCTCGTGTGGCTGCTCCCGACCCCGCCGCCTCACGCTCCCGCCTCCGGATTCAGTTGCTTCCCCCGCTCGAGACCCCGTCGTCCTGCGCTCCCGCCCCCGCGTCCACCTCCTGCAGCGTGCCTCGCCGTCCAGCGCGGCCTCCGGCTGCTGCCACTGCCCCCTCATGCGACGCTGCTACTCCGCATGGCTTTGGGCCGGCCCACACTGTCACGCCCCAGTCCCAAAATATGTAAGGACTAGGAATACGTAACATGCCAGCTACGCATTCGACCAGACTCTGGTCCGATTCGAATACGTATAAGCTGTACTAAAAGGGTCACTATCTATATGATCAAGTGAATATAAATGTCCATGCCTCAATCCACAATGAGCAGAATATACAAGAATGAGCTACATGTGCTAAAGTCGGCCGCTAGTAACCCATAAGCTCGAATAGACTCGAAAATGAATGTGAGTCTATAAAACTAGGCTATAACAGCAGATGAATAAACAATATGAATAATAACCAATATTCCGGAAGAAAAGATGTAAGTACCTGGCACCAAATTCCTGCATGACAAAGCAACACACATCAGCAACTCCAAACCGGCTCCACGGCGGTCTATGCTGCAAAACTGGCAAGGGACCAGGTCCTCAGAGGGACGTAACAAGGTACAGAAGATACAAGCCAAAATGCAGTGTGATAGTAAATGAAATAAGTAGGGTAAACTATATAACCATCTATGTGAAATGCAATCTGAGAGCATCACTAGAACTCAGGCTGAAACCACTACAAGCTCTATGTCGGGGAGCCGGTAGCAGTGATATCATGTAGTTGTCTAGCTCGTAGTGAGACTAAGACGTCGGCATAATATAAAATCAACCTGTAGCCTGTGTGTCTCAATAGTGTAAACTATATAGCCAGCTAAGTGAAATGCAAGATAAGAGCCGCACTAGAACTCAGGCTGAAATCACTACAAGCTCTGTGTAGTGCCTCAAATCCCGATCCGACCGGGATGTGCACTACGTAATTGGGCTTGTGGCTAGTCCGTTTGAGTCATAACTTAGAACTTCGGCATCTTCTTGCCACGGACGAAATGCGATGATCCTTTCCAACTCATGGAAAGGCCTCTATTGAAACGAGTCCAATAGTTTTCGTGTTTGGTTGCTTGGTTTTCTTGATTGCCGCTTTGGGATTTGATTTGGTGTTGCTTTCGATTTGCTTGGTTTTCGCTGCTGGTTTTATCGTTTGGAGCTTTGATTCTTGGGGAGTTCGGCAAGGAAGGATAGGCAAGATTCTAATTGGTGCTCGTGCTGTGCAGGTCCGCGTAACTGACGTTTGATCGTCGCTAGGCGGGAATCTTTGTTTCAGCTACATTTTCCTTAACCAGTGAGTGGTTTGGACCCTTCTTTCCTACTTCTTCACGCCAACATCTTTAATGTTTCAAACGTTCACTCGATGATGCCCGGTTGGACGCCTAGGAAATCCTTGCCACAATGCATGCCAGCCACTAAGAAAGGAACAGGGGATTTTGTAGACTAATATTTCTATATGCTTGCATACCTTATAACTGAGTTTGTTTATAAAAGGAAGAGTTGGTTGTTGGTGGCGGCCTAGTGCCTCGGATAGAGTTTTGAACTTATGGGATAACTGAATCGGAACACCGCGCTGAGAAAATATGAACTGTTGCATGAGATATATATTGCTGCTTAACTTCTATTTGTTTCAACCGATGCATTGTATGATATATGAATTGTTCATGCATTTGCATGGTCTGGGACAACTTGTGCACAAGGTTTGGCATTTCCTCGAAACGGCTTTCCGGGGCACTGGAACCGTATCGATCCGGAGGGAAGTATTTGATTCGTGCTCGTCACGATGCATTGCGGGACCTCCAGCAGGGCTTGCTACCCGGGCTGATAGGGCGCGCCGCTAATGCTTGAATATGTTCCTAAGGTGTCGATCACACCAATGACCGCATAGACTAGAACACATGCTAATCTATTGTCTTGTGCAGATGGTAAGTATACTTGTGTTTCGTTGCAGGGAAGGCGTGCATCGGTTGAGTAAGCAATCGATGCACTGGTTGGACTCGCTATTATTTTCATTCCTATCAAAACATGCAACTGATATGAATTGAATTCACTTGCCTCTTTATAGAAGTCATCTTAATGCATGCTCGCCCCTAATAAGCTAGTGTCGATTTAGTCGAGTGGGTTCATCCCGCTCGCCAGTACAAGTTGAGTACTGACCCACGTTGTGGGCAACTATTTCAGGCACTCAGACGGTGCAACGCTAGTGGATAGACGAGGAGGCATTAGGAGCACCTCTATTTTGAAGTATAGTTGGAGTCAGATCATTTTGGAGGCTTGGACTTTCAACCTATACAAGGGCGTAATGTATGAACGACGTGGACTATCTGATGGAGCGCGCCCTGCCTTTTGAGTTTATCTTTTGTAATGCAAATCAAGTAGCCGAGAGGCGCATCAATGTAAACTCTATGTAAATTACTCTGAATTATCAATGAAAAAGCATGTTTCTTCCTGCACTGTGTTCAACTCTCTGTGAATGTGTTTTATAAATTGTGTTTCAAAATGGGTTCCTATAACTGCAAGTTCTTGCCTTGTACGAGCGCAACTCCAGGCTCGTACGGCATCACGCCCCAAGCGAGGACGAATAGGTTCCGTAAAGGATCAAACGAGGACGACCGACCCTTTCGGGATCGGGGCGTGACACTCTGTGTCGGGGAGCCGGTAGCAGTGATATCATGTGGTTGTCTAGCTCATAGTGAGACTAAGACGTCGGCATAATATAAAATTAACCTGTAGCCTGTGTGACTCTTCCCACCCAATGTAATCATACGTCTCATGTCCATGTGGCCCCATGTCCATGTCATGTAAGATCATATCTAATGCAACAAGTCATATAGTATCTAGGAACATATGTCAATGTCAAGTCCTGTATCCTATACAGAATCACCACGAATATCTCAGGAAGATCCTGTCCATGAATAGTGTCAAGTGTCCTGGGTTATGATGTACTTGATAAGACAAGTACGAGAAATATCGGGTCTCGGTATCCATGTCTATGTGACGTTACACAACTCCGCGTACGGGGTTGGCACCCGACTATGAATCGGACGCTAAGTAAAGTCACTCGGTCCTGGGTTGAACAGTAAAACAAGTTTATATATGAAATCTACAAGAACTCAAGTAAAATACTATAACAGGAATCACTGCGAGTTGACAAGCTCTACTTGCCCACTGATGCAAAATTAAGCCAAGGAAATAAATAGCAAGCTGCAGGGTTTGGCAAGGTACACTTGCCTGTGGTTCTGGTTCCAATTGCTGCTCTGACTTCAGCTGGAATCGCAGACGGTACTCCGGTTACTAAAATAAATATCACCATCAGATCCAAAAAATATCAATCAGCTAGAAACGCCTGTCCTTGAGTCCAATTTGGAGACAAGGGCAAAAATAGCAATTTCGGGTCAAAACGGGGTCTACATGTGGGCCCGCTTTGCACCGAAAAATGTGTCAGGGTCAAAGGTCTCCAACTTTGCCAAACTTAGTGTCAACAGGTCAGAAACGATGATACGACCCCAACGGAACTTTCAGAATTGGATTCCGATGAGCCGGTCACAAAATCGCCCGTCAAGTGGAGCTTGTGGGGCCCACGACACGCGATTTCGTCAACGTTCTCAGAATCGAACCAAACTTGGGTCACAGGACCAGCGTATCGCTACGAGTCCGATGGTGCAAGTTTCGTCTCGATCCGACGTGTGTACACAAAGTTAGGACGCGTTCCAGAAAGGACGGATACGGGACGGTGTCCGCGGATACGCGTTGATTCCGGTGTGCACGCACACCCGAATCCACTTCTGTGAAATTCCACACGTCCGTATAAATGACGCGCACGTATCTGTGAAGACCGCACGCGACCAAGTCATCCCGTTTGGCGGGGTGTACCCAGTTCCGGGGTGAATCAGGGCGTTGATTTTCCTGTTTTTGGATCGCGGTTCGCGATCGCCACAGGACGCGATGCCTCGAGCGGGTTGCACGGGCACCGAGGGGGTCATGCAGGCTACGCAACGTAACTGACGGAATCGAAAACGGGTAAACGAGCAGGAAGATACGCGTACCTGAACAGGGTCCGAAAAACCGAAAATTTCGTATCCGACACGTGTCCGACACGTGTCCTGCACACGTGTCCTAGGGTTAGGGTTCTCAGGCGGAGGACGGCGACTCTGCGGCGGGGAGGCCGGCCGGAGGCTAGGGCGGGGGTGCATGGCCGCGGGCGGCGGCTGCCGGAGCGGGCGGGGGACGGCCGGCAGCGGCTGTTGCTGGCTGCTGCTGCTGGTGGGGGAGGAAGGAGGCGTGGCCGGCGTCGGTCCTGGCCGGAGAAGACTGGCGGGGCGGGGGCGACGTCGTCGGCGAGGCGGCGAGGCGGGAGGCGGTGACGGCGTGGTGGTGGAGGGATCGGGGTTGGCCGGAGGAGAGAAGGGGGCTAGGGTTTTATAGGGTTGCGGCGGGGGCGTGGCTCCGGGCGAGGCGGAGCGGAGTGGGAGGACGTGGCCGGTCGAGGCGGGCGGGGCGGCCGGGACGCGCGGCGGAAGACGCGGGCGGAGCGGGGGACTCGGGCGGAGTCGGTCGTGGGGGAGAACTGGGTAGCGGATTGCGGGTATGGGCGGGTGCGGGTTCGGTCGGGCGGACCCGACCCGACCCGATAAGGTGCGGTCCGGTCCGGTCGGGTTCGGTTGGACCGGATTCAGCCCCGTTCAGCCGGTTTGAACCCGGTTCAACCCGGTTCAATTAATTTAATTTAAAAAATAGGTTTTTGGCTTTTAAAAATATTTTCGGGGTCCAATAAATTTCAGGAAAATTACCCTAAGTCCAATATTTTATTTTACACCAAAAAATATTATTTTTATAATATTTTAATATATTTTAAAAATATTTAATTTTATTTAATGCCAAAATACCCTAATTTTAATTAGTAAAAATCCCCGAAAATTTTCAGAAAATTCTGAAAAATCCAGTTTTAAAAATCTTAAAAAATCAGGGGGTTTACACACACCGCTGGGTGAGAAGGGAGGTCGCAGGCACAAGCGGGAGGAGGGGGAGGGGGAGTTTGCCGGAGGGGTGGGGTGGGGTGGGCGTTGGAGAGATCGCCGGAGGGAGGCAGGAGGGGAGTGTTTGGGGGTGTGGAGGTGAGAAACAATTTTGTAAAAAAAAAATTATGGTATCAAATTAGCACCTATCAAAGTTGAAGGTATCAAGCTGAACATTTTGAATAGTTGAGGATATCAAGTTACAATTTAATCTTTTTTTTTATTGAAGACTACAATTAAATTTCACGAATTGTAAATCATTAATTGTTCTACAAATTAAACTCAATTTTGGAAGACAACTGAAGATAATTTTTACAAACAAAATGCTATCGTATTATAGAAATTTACAATGATTTTTGTCTTTCAAATAATGGTATTGCAATATTATAATACCAATGTTATGAAATTATTGTTCAATGTAGAATATCGTTAAGTGCAATTGTTGAAACCAATGTATGTTTGATTAAATCATTGGGCAATCAATTTGGCATCAAAGAATAACGAAGTTAAAAAATACAAAAAGTCTATAAAAATCAACTTGTGCAAGAAAATTTCCATTTGATATTATGTTGTTGTTATTAAGTCATGTTTAGATAGAAAAGTTGAAGTTTGTAGTTACTTATCCATAAAAAAAAAAAACTTATACACATAAAAATATGTATACAAAAGATTAGTGTATGAAACTTGGTCACTCTCTTCCTTCTACCTTTTGTTTAGAGCGAAATATGACCCCAAAAAAAAAAAAATCCATAGACTCTCCATCCGGTAGAAACTACAAGATCGTCTCAAAGACGTCTTCAGCATTCAGGAGTCACGGACCAACCATAGACCATGTCCAATAAACGAAATGTATTAACGGTCCGTTCAAGTTACACTAAGTAGATATTTTTTTAGTATTCGTACGATGATTACTCTTCTGTATTGCTATATTTTTGTTTAAATACTTAATTTTTAGGAATGAAGATTTTTTGCTTAGTTGACGTTACTATACTTTGTTTATAATATACTAACATGTTGCTTGTACGTAACTAAATTTTGGACCAAAAATAAAAATGAACTGAACAAAAGTTTCGGTTCATGTTCAAATTTTTAAATAATATATTTTTTTATTTTATTTTGGACATTTCCATCAAAAATCAAAAATTAAATAAGGCTTATGAAATTCTGTAAATATCCTCAATTG
Source organism: Iris macrosiphon (assembly GCA_036927795.1). Lineage (NCBI taxonomy): Eukaryota > Viridiplantae > Streptophyta > Magnoliopsida > Asparagales > Iridaceae > Iris > Iris macrosiphon. The sequence continues at coordinate 139,628,107 of JAYESA010000017.1, forward strand.
TTATACATATTTTATGATTAAAAATGTGTATATATTTCCAAAATAACAAATATATATATATATATATTTTTTGAAACCAAACTTTGATAATTTAACAATTATGATCCAACTTTGAAATACAATATTTGTATGCATAAAAATTATATTTTTTAAATATAATTTAAAACCATAATTAAAATTTTGGGCTCGAACTATTAAACAATAAAAATAGTTCAATTGAACAAACCGAATAAATCGAATCGATTATATCGATTCAATTTTAGTTATGACTAATTTCGGTACGATTTAAATTTTTAGAATTTTGGTTTAGTCAATTTTGATTATTTTGATTGGGTTGAGTGCAAATAGACATAATGCTCACCTTAATATTTAACTTATGTAGGATGTAGTACTCATTTTAGAGTTCTTAACTTGTTTTTTTTTTCAAATACAATTTTTTTTAAATGAAGCATTTTTTAATTATATTTCCAAAGATATAAATTTAAACAAACCACAATATTAATTTTTTTTATAAAAAAGAATTGTAATTGCCAATGAGACTTTTACAATATTCTCAATATTTTAAGCTAGATTATCAAAACTATCCTTAATTTATTACAATTTTGATAACCTAGCTAAAAATTAGTGGACATTGATTTTTTTTTTTACAGTTCAGTTTCCTAAATTCTAATTTTTATATATTCCATCAACCGTCCAACAGTTGTAGTCCAAGTTGAAAGCAGTGCGGACACGGGACACCAGGCGAAACCGGCAGGGTTTGAACCCCCCAATCGTAAGAACGCATGTGAATATATATATATATATATATATATTTGGTAAACGGGATATGAGCCATAGTGACATGAGTCATGAACGTGTGGACCAATAGAAATAGACTTCCATATCCCATGTGCACACATGTGCACTAGTACACTCTATTCATATTGGTTCACATGCGCATGACTCATTTACCCATATATATATATATATATATATATATATATATATGTGGATAAAAGGGATATGAGCCATAGGCTCATATTCTTACATGAGCCATGTACATGTGGACCAATAGAAATGGAATCCTCCATCCCATGTGCACCCATGCGTACTAGTATACTCCATTCTTATTGGTCCACGTGTGTATTGGCTCATGTAGGAATATGAGCCTATGGCTCATATCCCTTTTACCATATATATATACATATATATATATATATAGGGTAAACGAAAAATGAGCCATAGGCTCATATTCTTATATGAGTCATGCACATGTGGACCAATAGGAATGGATTCCTACATCCCATGTGCACCCATGTGCACTAGTACACTCCATTCCTATTGGTCCACATATACATTGGCTCATGTAGGAATATGAGCCTATGGCTCATATCCCTTTTTTCCATATATATATATATATATAGGGTAAAAGGGATATGAGCCATAGTGCTCATTTTCTAAATGAGCCATATACATGTGGACCAATAGGAATTGATTCATACATCCTATGTGCACCCATGTGCACTAGTATGTTGGTGTTTTTGTCTTTGGACTAGTAAAGATAGTCCCACATTGGCTACACCACTAAGTGAGTATCTCAATATAATACTTTGTATGAGTTGAGGAGTAAACATGGGGTGTGGTGGGGGCACATGGGTGCCATGTGGGAGTATTTTTCTAGGAGAAAAAAATGATTAACTCCTCATGAAAGCATTTATGCTTTTTGTCATGCTCTTGGAATTATGTCCATAGGAGCTAGGCCCCAAATGGGCTTAGCGACTCGGACTCGGACTCAATGGCACAAAGTGGCGCTTTATTGGCATACTTTGTACTTAGCACGTCACGGGCGCATGAGCTACTGCATGCGCGGCTAAGTGCGCGGCTGTTGCGCTGCTGTATGAACAACCGCATGGGCGGTTGCTTGCATGGCCGCTGCTATCAGATATATTTGAACGGTTATGGAAAGATATGGTTGGTTATTCAGATTCGTTTTTTGTGGAATTTGAATTAATTTGTTCCTATCTTTGTTGGATTCGAATTAAAGTTGTTCCTATCTTTCTGTAACTAATGGGCGGTCATGCTCCTCTATAAATATTCTCTTCGTGCCTCCATTGAGGACTTCTTCGAAATAGAGGAGACGAAGAGAGTTGTTGCAGCCGCCATTGCAGTCCAGAAAGTTTGTGCAAGTCCAAGTAAGGAGGTGGCATCGAGCGTTGCAGAAGTTTTACGTGAACTTGTTGGTTCCTGGGAGCAAATCGTGTGGGGCGAATCTTGCTTTGAGCAACGGTAATTTTTATCATCCTGGCAAGCAAATTTTCTTCTCCTTCTTTCTCTTCTCTTCTTCTAGTTGTATTTTCGTTCATCTGCATCTGTGAGTGCAAGAAAGAACGTGAAGTTTTATTTTCTAATTTCTTTGTAATCTCGAGAGCAAGTTGTAATCAGAATCTTTATATTGTTCTTCATGAAAATCGAGAATAGTCAGAGTGAAAACTTTTGTGTGAATCTCTGATCTCGACCACGCGTTCTTCTATCTTTGTATTATTCTTCATGGAAATCGATAGTAGTCAGAGTAAAATCTTTTGTGTGAACCTCTGATCTCGACCACGCGTTCTTCCATCTTTGGTTAAGTCTCGGGACTAACAATCTCAAAGCAAGATCCGAGAAAGATGGAGAACAACCGTACGAAACTTTTTGATACTAGTTTTAATAAACTTGAGAAGTTTGACGGGAATCATTACAATGCTTGGAAGAGGAAGGTTTGTCTTAATCTTTAACTCGCAGAGGTGGACTATGTTCTGACAGAACTGGAGCCGGTTGTTCCAGACGGTGATGATGCTACTGTTCGGACAGTTGCTACTGCAACTGCTAAGCAAAATAAGTGGAGAAGAGACAACAACCTTTACAAGCTTCTGATTCTGAACTCCATGGAGGATACTCTGGCGGAGTCATACAGCAAGACGGACCATGCTGAGGTCGTCTGGAAGTCTCTAGACAAGCATTACAAGGCGGCTGACAACCGCAATAAGATTCATGTGATTGAAAAGGTCTGGAACATACGATTTGAGGACGACAAGACTATGTTGCCTCAAGTCAAGGAGTTTCTCAAGTTACCTCAAAAACTTGAGGATGATGGCACATCCTGGCATATTTGTCGTGGGGGATATTGTGGCCAAGCTTCCGCCAGGATGGAGCAATTTTATCTCGGACATGTAGCGAAAGAAGATACAAGTTAGCCTTGATCAACTACTGCACAACATTCATGTTGAAGATGAGTTGAGGGCTCAAAACAAAGTGGACACATTGTCCAAGCAGTTGGCAAAGCCAACTTGGTGCATGCAGGCTACTCTAAGGGGAAGCAAAAGGCTTCTCACTATAAGAAGAAGGATTTCAACCATCTCAAGGTGAAGTCGGCTTCGTTCAAGTCGAAGCCAAATTCTAAGTCAGATGTGACTTGCTTTAACTGTGGCAAGAAGGGACACTATCGGAGAGAGTGCAGATCCAAGCCCAAACAAACAGAGCAAGGTGAGCCTAACAAGGTTGCTATGATTGTGCAGGTTGTGACGGCTGGTATTGACACTGACTGGTGGGTGGACACTGGCGCATCCTGTCATGTTTGTTCGAAAAAGGAGTTATTTACCATCTACAAGCCTACATCTGAGAAGGTTATGGTGGCAAACCAGGCACAAGTTGAAGTACTTGGGACCGGAACGGTGGTACTAAATCTGACTTCGAAAAAGTCACTGACGCTTCAGGATGTGAAATACATACCGATAATAGCCACAAATTTGGTCTTGGTAAGTCTGCTCTACAACGCAGGCTTGAGGATGGACATCAATGCTGGACAGATGATGATGTGGTACAAAGGAACATACTTCAAAAAAGCATTTTGTACCGAAGGAATGTTCAAACTTCATCTTGTAACTCTTGCAAACAATATTAATGTAGTCTCTTTTTCTGGTTACTCTCTTGAGTTATGGCATAATAGACTAGGACATGTTCACTGTAGAAGGATAAACAAGATGTCTAGTCTAGGGCTTATCTCCAAATGTAGGGGTAAGGAGGTGGAGAAGTGTGAGGTCTGTGTGCAGACAAAGATCACAAGAAAATTGTTCAAACGGATTAACCGAAGCACAAATATTCTGGAGTTGGTGCACTCAGATATCTGTGACATCAAACAGTTCTTGTCACGCCCCAGTCCCAAAATACGTAGGACTATGACACGTAAGTATGCCAGCCGCATGTATATGGCAACTCCAATATATGAAAACCATAATACGTGCGTACGCTGTATAATGAACAATAATTTACAAGTGGTAAAACTATCACAAGTCACAGGGTATAATCTAAATATCATCCACAGAAATTAAATATAAATGAATAACCAATAACCATGTAACTAGATCTCAATATAAAGTATCTAAGATGACAGTCGGATGGAAATAAATTCACTGCCGAATTAGAATATAATATGAACAAGATAAATACCATATAAGTACAACATCTAACAATCACGAGGCTCGAAGAGAAGACCTTCTCGAAATATAAGTAGCCTGTCCGGATCTGCGCTCCTGCGAATACTCATGAACATCTACACCTGGAAAGGGACCAGGTCCTTAGAGGGACATAACAAGATGCATAGAAGCATGCCATAAAGTAAATACTGAATAAATAAAGGGGGTGTGCTAACCATCTAAGTGAATGCAATTTGAGGACAACCTTGGTACGTAGGGAAAGTGTAGGCTAGACATATGCTGACGTAATTTGCCAATCGTCATGACTGACTAGTATATGCCACATATGCCCCCAGAATATGGGCACTCTGCAATCGTCCATCTCTGAGGAGCATGGTATCTGAAATAGTATAACGTCCAACGTTCTATAGAGTGTAGTATCTGCAAAAATAACAAGTGACGTCCAACACTCTAAAGAACGTGGTATCTGCAATATATATATACGTCTGTATCACTCCGTCGAGTGCGGTATCTGTATAAAGGAGGTGGGTGTCCCATACGCCTACTAGTCGTCCTCCCCGCCCAATGTAGATATACAAGTCGTAAACACGATGTGGACATCTCGTACTATGATGCAAGTCTCTATAGAATAAACAACTAAGCTAAATACCATTATACGTGTTGCTCACACTGATGGCCAGTCAAGCATGAGGCACGCGTCCCTACATGAACTCATTTTGTGACGTGTAATGATACGTGTAAAGGCCTGGGGAGTCATACCAACAACTCCACAACTTTAGGTGGGTCTACTAGACACTAGGTCAGACACAAGTCCTAACGTCAACGTCTTCGTTGACTGCACCCGAGTCTTCTCGAACGCGCATATTTATATAATATTAAAATAAATAAATATGTAACTAAAAATAACTGAATTTAAACAGTACAACAAGGCAAGGTATACTTGCCTGGCAAGAGAGCTGCAAAATATAACGTCTAGATGTCAAACACCAAGAGTCAGAAACTATGGCCTCAGAATGAACGTCTCCGGATGCTGAAATAAATATCACCAACATTTTCAAAATAAGCAAAATAGATAAAAAATACTACACTTTCGTCCAATTTAGACACAGGAGCAAAACGATAATTTTGGGTTAAAGCGGAATCCACAAGTGGCCCACTTTATACCGAAAAATGTGCCAAGGGCAAAGGTCTCTAAAAGGGACAAATTATAGGTCAAACAAACTCTAAATGTCAGTACGAACTCAACGGTATGTCCAGATATGGATTTCAATGAGCCAAACATAATTTTGTCCAAAAAATCAACCGTGAGGCCAGCCAATTGGCGACCTGGTCAACTATCTCAGAATTGCGTGAAAATTGGGTCACAAGACCAGCGCGATACCACGAGTCCAGTGGCAAAAGTTTCGTCACATTCTGACGAGCGTGCACAAAATGCGTACTACTTTTGTAAAAGTCGCCTCCAATTGGCGACTTGGTCAACTGTCTCAGAATTGCGTGAAAATTGGGTCACAGGACCAGCGCGATATTATGAGTCCAGTGGCATAAGTTTCGTCGCATTCTGACGAGCATGCACAAAATACGCATAACTTTTACAAAAGTCGCGACATAGGGATTTGCTGCGGATACGGGCTGATTCCGACGCGCACACGCTTCCAAATCAGTTTCTGCAAAATATTACACGTCTGAATATACTGCGTGCACCTTTTGGTACACTTGGTACACAGCGGGGCGGTCCCGTTTGGCGGATCGCGCTCCGTTTCACAATTTTTGGAATTTTAGAAAAAAGTAAGTTTTGAGGTTTTTCTACCTAATTTATTTTAACATACAGCAACAAATAAAATATTATATTTGACAGAAAATAAACTAGGTTAGGTGGTCTTCTTATACCAACAAAAAAAACCAAATTCGGATCTCTGTAGTGGGAGATACGAGTCCGGGAACATAGGTAGTTTACCGCAGTTTTTTGCGTTCACAAAAGTTGTCTATTTCTGTCAACTTGGGCGCTATTTTTGCCTAGGTTTACGCGATGTTCAAGGTAAACTAATATACAGGATTTAAAGAAGGATAGGTGGTGAACGTACCAGCAAAGACGGAGTCGAATTTGGTCGAGCGAGAAGACGGAAAATGCGTCGTGAACAGGGGTACTTTGCTGTTTCAAAATGTTGCGGCGCGCGGTCGCGTTTGTGTTGTGCGGTCGGCCGGGATTCGCCGGCGGGCGGCTGGGTGGCACGGCGGCTGGGCGGTGCGGCTAGATGTGGCACGGCGCTCCGGTTGAGGGTGGATAGGAGAATTAGGGTTAGGGTTTGGGAGAGTGTAGTATATATATATAGAGAGAGTGAGGTCGGCGGGATTGAAAACCGCGGGGTGAGGGGGTTAATGAAACAGCGGCTGCTGCTGTTTCTGATTTCTTATTGGGTTTGGGTCGGACGGGTTCAAGGTTTGGGTTTGAATCCATTAAGGATTCAAACCTTTTTCTTTTTTTTTCTTATTCTTTTCTTTCTTTTTCTATTTCTTTTCTTTTCTTTCTTTTCTTTTTTTTTCTAATTAAATAATATATATATATATATATATATATATATATATATATATAGAAAATTCTAAAAATTATATCTGTGCATACCATTAAGCTAGCAACTATCCACAGGGTCTCCTACATGAAATAAATTAGGAAAAATTTATAATGGCTCCAAAAATTCTCTAGATACACAAACACCTCAAATAAAAATTAAATAAAATCTATTCTCTCTATTTAGCTCATAATTACTATAAATAAAATAAATAAATAAATAAATAAAAAATAACTAATACGGTTTATTAAAATTTTTGGGGTTTCACAATCTACCCAACTTATAAAAATTTCGTCCTCGAAATTAAAACTAAGCCACGGTAGAAGTCAAGGATGGCATAAGATATAAATTAACAAATTAATTTCATACCTTGGTCTACGAATAGGTTCGGAAAATGTTTGCGCATGTCGTCCTCGCGCTCCCAAGTTGATTCTCCTGGTGCGCCATGCTTCCATGCCATGCGGACCAAGGGAATAAACTAGTTCCTCAATACTTTCTCTCGAAGATCAAGGATTTCTACGGGTTGCTCTTGGTATGACAAGCTCGGCCCAATGGTGATCTCCGAATGTTCGAGAATATGACTGCTGTCTGCCACATTTTGCTTGAGTTGCGACACATGGAATACATCATGTATTCCCTCAAGTGAAGGTGGTAGCGCAAGTCGATATGCCACTTCTCCCACTCTTTCTTGCACGTCAAATGGTCCAATATACCTTGGACTCAACTTGCCAAGTTCTCCGAATCGAATGGTGCCTCTGGTAGGTGATATCCTCAAGAAGACATGATCGTCCTCTTTGAACTCCAAGGGACGACGATGAAGGTCTGCCCACTGCTTTTGTCTGTCTTGCGCTGCTCGCAAGTATCCTTATATCTTCTTAACTGTCTCTACGGTGTTGACCACTAATTCTGGTCCCAGAATCTGACGTTCTCCCATGTCACTTCAACACACAGGAGACCTACACTTTCTTCCATACAATGCTTCAAACGGAGCCATCTGGATACTCGCTTGATAGCTATTGTTGTAAGAAAACTCTATAAGATGTAGGTGGTCCTCCCATGATCCTCCAAAGTCTAACATATAAGACCTCAATATATCCTCCAATGTCTGAATAGTACGCTCTGACTGCCTATCTGTCTGCGGTTGATAAGATGTACTGATCTTCAGACGAGTTCCAAGACTTTTTTGCATGCTCCTTCAAAAGTGCAATGTGTAACGTGAATCCCTGTCTGATACAATGTTGACTGGTATGCTGTGCAATCTCACGATCTGCCTCATATATAAGTCGACTAAAGCTTATGTAGACTAGCCAACTCTAAAAAGTAAGAAATGTGCTGACTTGGTGAGTCGGTCTACGATTACCCATACTGCATCTCTTCCACTTGGACTCTTGGGAAAACCCGTGACGAAGTCCATAGTGATGTGCTCCTACTTCCACTATAGAATCAGAAGTGGTTGCAATAATCCTGTTGTTCTCTGGTGCTCCGCCTTTACTTGCTGATATACCAGGCATTTAGCTACAAAGTGAGCTATCTCTCTTTTTATTTCATGCCACCAAAAGTGCTGTCGTAAGTCATGATACATCTTGGTGCCTCAAGGATGAATAGATTATATCGAACTAGGATCTTCTGTCATCAGCTCCTGTCGAATCTCTCCATTTGGAACATAAAGACGGTCACCACATCGTAATGTCCCATCTGCTCCGGGTAAAATTACTTCAATGCCAAGCTCTTGCAAGTCCTCCAATAATTCTCTCTGTGCTGTCAAGAAATAAGCTGCTAGCCTCCGGCTTAACGCGTCTGCTACAACGTTAGTCTTGCCTGGGTGATAATGTAGCTCTATCTCGAAATCTTTCATCAATTCAAGCCATCGACGTTGCCTTATTTTTAATTTCTTCTGCGTAAAGACGTACTTGAGGCTTTTGTGGTCTGTATAGATCTCCACTCGTTCCCCATATAAGTAATATCTCTATAGCTTCAGAGCAAATACAACGACTGCAAGTTCCAAGTCATGAGTTGGATAATTCTTCTCATGCACTTGTAACTGTCTAGATGCATATGCAATCACCTTGCCATGATGCATCAATACGCATCCCAAGCCTTTCTCTGATGCGTCACTATAGATCACATAACCTCCTGATCCTGATGGAATAGTCAATACTAGTGCTGTGGTCAGTCGCTTCTTCAACTCCTCGAAAGCGGGTTGACACTCGTCGGTCCATATAAATTCTTGATCCTTACAAGTCAACTGGGTCATAGGTGCTGCTATCCATTCAGGAGTCAGTCAATTATCCATCCAGGTAAAATCCATTTAGACTCCTGACAGCAAAATGATACATTCTTCATCGTAACACTTGAGTTCTGAACTTGACCAAAGTTATGAGTCAAAAATTTCATGCTGCCAAAGCGATGCATGTATCAGGAAAGTAATAAAATAAAATGTAGGTAGGTAGGGAAGGGTCATTCTAAAGGTAGCACAGTTTTAAACTGAAATCAAATCTAATAATAGAGTTTGATAATTTCCTAAGAAACAAACAGAAATAGCTACAAAAATAATACACTTTTTGTACTTATACTAAGCACGAGGTTTCGTCTTTCCAAAATAAGGGAAGACGGAAAACAATAATCAAGAGTTCAAGGGAGAGATAATAGATTAGAAGTGTGGGGATCAAGGCGTTTAAAGAATTCAAATGGGAATTGTCAAGGCAGTTGTGGATTGAAATCATATTTTGGTAATTCCTATTCACATGCTCGTATCAGTACAGTTATGTAACTGATATGATATGCTTAGGCATATCTAGAGAGCAAGCATATTCGTCTACTAATCACTATATATCTCAATCCACGTAAAGTAGTTATGCGAAGGGCGAACCAAGTACAATATGGTTGATCAGACCGTAATACACTGATTCTGAAATGTATTAGTATAGTACTCCAATAATACATATATCATGAACAAGCTTGATAAAGAATAAGCTTGCAAAATCAGGCTATAATAGCAGCATAAGTCAAGGTAGTACAGCAAATATAAGTACGCTAGATTATGATGAGAGAAAATACAAAATAATTCAAATTCACAAAAAGATAAGACTCTACAATCTCTACAGTTGTTATTCTAACTCCTTGTCTAAGTCGCTAGTCGACCAAATAGGGGTATGGCCTTCTAAGTTCTACAGTTTTAATAAACACTATCGTCTTATGCTAGCATATAGTTAATGTTATTCAATTATACTTCAATAATGAGTCTAGAGGACAATGTGTTACTAGGTTGTGAGGCATACTACCCAATTTATAATAATAAACTAATACTGTAACTGTCTTAAAGGATGTCACACCCCGCTTCCCAAGATACGGTGAGTCAGGTACGTAACTACATCTCCAGGCTACGCCCCATACGAATACTGCCACATTCGTATCAGCGATTGTCGCCTGTAAGTCTTTTAGAATAAAATACAAGTCATGCTGAAATAATTAGGCAACATATCTAAACCAAAACACTCTAATTTATTTACAATCAGATAAGTCTTTACAACAGCTCCTTGTTAAAGTTACATAATTATAGTTACAAGGTACTATACTTTCTGAAGTCACTTGTTGATTACTCCTCGCTCTCGTCTACATTGTAGAGGGGTAGCATTTCCTCATTTCCTTCTTCAATCCCTAGTGAACAATACTAGGTCGTCAGAACGACAAGCAAGTCCTCGGCCAAGAACGGTAAACAATGAAAGATATGATATTAGAGCATAGAGCAATAGTTAAGGAAATAAGAGAATAAACATAATATGGTATACTTGACTTGAATAATTTTTAATCTAATTCTCCTATAGTATCTATAATCAATCATCACAATTCCTATGTCACTACCACAATACACAACCAATTTCCTAAATGATGATGCAATTTTGGAGAACAAACCTTAAATAACCACTTCACCTAGTTTCCCGCCACAAATCCCATTGTGAAGGATTTTTGGTGTGACTTGAATGGCACGGTGCTTAGAATCCGGCTCCGCCCTCATGGCTTAATCTTGAATTCACCTATTCGAGTATTATAATTCGAGATAGGTGTGGTTTTAATTGATGACTTGAATAGAAGAGCACGGGGTTATAAATCCGGCCTAGCCCCTTTTGGGCAAATCTTGAATCCACCCATTCGATTATTTTTCCTTTTGGATCGAAGAAGGTGCACTTATAATTAGGGTAACTTAAAAATAGGATAGCACGTGGTTATGATCCGGCCCAGCCCCTCATGGGCAACATAAAGTGAGCTAAGCCTCACCCGTTCACTTCGCAAGGCCTTGCGAGAGAGCCTAAACCGCTGAATTCAGCCAGAGTTTAAAATTATGTGACAGAATTTTGTAGGTGGTCATTTATGCTGTTCTCCCCCGCCCAATGCTTCTAGCCTAAAACTACAATCATTCCTTATTCTAATTATTTATAGGTTGAGTCTCTGCTCTGTATTGTCTTAACCGTTTGTTTAAGATGGAATGCATGCCCAGGATACTGCAAAATATCAACTTGGGCACAAGTATTTAATCACACAATTCAAGGTATCAACTTTCACAGAGCAGGTCATCAGTTGGTCTGAATTAATTTTCTCGTGTCCGTGTCCTGTGTATTCTAGACTCCCACTAGTTACTCCTAGTTTAAAGATAAAATCTCTAGTGGTCTGTAGTGTGAATCTAGGTTTAGGTATTGGAATGTCGGCAATATCTCGGAATATCGAAATATTGGTTAACTCCCGGAATTCTTAAAAATTTCGGCAGAGTTTTCTTTGTATTTCTGCTCCCGGACTTTTAACAATTTATAATTTTCACCCGGAGCAACCCTCCGTAGCATTCCCGGACTCGCCGACCCCTTCGGTGGAGCAACTCTCAACACCGGAATACACGCAATTAATATAACTCAATAAAATAGAAACCCTATTCTTATTTTGAAAAAAAAATATACCTTAGTGCTAGCGATCTATACTTTGCATAGTATAACTACAAGGTTCAAACTTACAACAATGTTAGTGTTATGAATTATAATAAAATACAATAAATAAGAACAATAAATCGAATATATATATATACATATATATTATTTGCAAGTTATTACATTAACTTATTTGTAAAGTATTTATTTCTCAATAACTCTAGATGTTTATTTAACGTACTTATCAAGGAACATAACATTTTACAAGACAAGACATCCAAGTTAAAGTAAGACAACTACATGATACTCATGGCTAAATAAGGTCAAATTTTAAATTAACATTTATATTTAAAATATCTATAACCCCTTAATTTAGTTGACCCTAATATAATTTTCTACTTACTAAGATAAATTAAATTAATATGAAAATCTAGTCTTACATAAACTAGACTAAGCTAGATACAATTTATAATATATGTATTATACTAAGGTTTTTATCAAATCCTTGATATCTAAATTAACTTATAGTTTTTAACATATGACCTTCATTCATTCTTTTACTAGGGATAATATAAGTCAAGTATTATAACCATGAATAGCCCTTCCTAAAACTTACAAATAATTACTTGTGTCCGTATATTCACCTGTGTCCTAAACCTTTGTCCAAAATTCTATACCCTAATTTATACTATCTCATATAAGTATAATAACTAAAGTATGAATTCTGAAATTTGGAAATAACTACACAAGCAAAATATAGGAAAATTGGAAGAGAAAGAAAATAGGATGAGGACTTGCCTTGGTTAGGGTTCTTCCAAATGTCGATGTCGATTCCCTAATTCAGGAGAATTAATGGTTAATAGGGCCAAAATTGAACTTCTGGAAACCTAAATTGAACTCTGGAAGAAGAGATTTGGGGAAGATTAATATACCTAGATTTCTTTGGGAAGAAGGGGAAGGAATACTGTGGTGTTCGTATCTGGCGAGGAGGCGGCGTATCCGGCGATGTGGTGGAGGTGGCGTTCGCCTGCGGGGGGGGGGGGGGGGGGGGGTCGGCGGCGTCGGCGGCGTCCGTCTGCGATGGGCAGCGGCGGCAGCAGCATCAGCAGTACAACAGTAATAGCAGCGGCAGAGGCAGCAGCAGCAGGAGCGGCGACGGTAGCGGCGGTGGCGGCGACGGTAGCGGCGGTGGCGGCGGCGGCAGCAGCAGCAGTAATAGTAGTAGTAGGAGTAAGGAAAGAAAGGAGGGTTGAGGAAATAAGAAGGAGATGAAGATAGGAAGGGATTTACTGCTGGTCACTTATTTAATGGGTAGAGCTAGGTCTCATGGAGAGGAAGGATGGAGGAAAGGGAAACATGTGTTCCCTTGGAAATGAAGAAAGAAGAAGAAGGTGTAAACTCCCTGATTTTTCAAGATTTTCAAAACTGGATTTTTCAGAATTTTTTAGGATTTTTCAGGAATTTTTGCTAATTAAAAACAAGGTATTTTTAACTTGTAAATAAATTAAATGTTTTTAAATTATATTAAAATATTATGAAAATAATATTTTATGGTGTAAAATGAAAAACTGGACTTAGGGTAATTTTCCTGGAATTTATTGGACCCCGAAAATATTTTTAAAAGCCAAAAACCTATTTTTTTTAAAATTAAATTAATTGAACCGGGTTGAACCGGGTTCAAACCGGCTGAGCCGGTCTGAATCCGGTCCAACCGAACCCGACCGGACCCGACCGGACCGCGCCTAACGGTTCGGGCCGGGTCTGCACAACCCGCAACCCGCACCGACCCGACCCACTTCCCCTGTCACCCGCACGACCCAGCCTCCCCCGCGTCTCCCGGCGCTGCCCGCTTCGTCCGCCGCCCCGCTCGGCCACGTGCCCCGCCCGCGTCCTCCGGCGCTCCGCCCGGCCCGCTCCACTTCGCCCGGCCACGTCTCCCCCTCCTCCGCCTCAACCGCTCCCCTCCGCTATAAAACCCTAGCCCCCTTCTCTCCTCCGGCCAACCCCGATCCCTCCACCACCACGCCGTCACCGCCTCCCGCCTCGCCTCCGCCCCGCCAGCCTTCTCCGGCCAGGACCGACGCCGGCCACGCCTCCTTCTTCCTCTCCCCAGCACAGCACCCAGCCGCTCCGTCCGGCCGCCCGAGCCCTGCGCCGTCGTCCCCCGCCCGCTCCGGCGCGCCGCCGCCCTCGCCAGTGCCGTCCCCAGCCTCCCTCCGGCCCGCCTCCGGCCGCCGCAGCTCCGTCAGCACCAAACCCTAACCCTAGGTGAACAGCACCCGGACACTTCGTGTCGACGCGGACACGGAGAAACTTTGGTTTCTCGAGCCCTGTTCAGGTACCCGTTTCTCTCTGCTCGTTTACCCATTTTTGATTCCGTCTGTTGCATCGCGAATCCTGCGTGACCCTCTCGGTGCCCGTGTAACCCGCTCGGTGCATCGCGTCCTGTGGCGATCGCGAACCGCGATCCAAAAACAGGAAAATCAACACCCCGTTTCAACCCGGAACTGAGTACGCCCCGCCAAACGGGACGACTTGGTCGCTTGCGGTCTTCACCGATACGTGCGCGCCGTTGATACGGACGTGCAAAATTTCGCAGAAGTTGATTTGGATGTGCGTGCACACCGGAATCAACGCGTATCCGCGGACACCGTCCCGTATCCGTCTGTTCTGGAACTCGTTGTACTTTGTGTACACACGTCGAATCAAGATAAAACTTGCGCCACCGGACTCGTAGCAATACGCTGGTCCTGTGACCCAAGTTTGGATCGATTCTGAGAACGTTGACAAAATCGCGTATCGTGGGCCCCACAGGCTCCACGTTATGGGCGATTTTGTGATCGGCGCATCAGAATCCAATTCTGGAAGTTTCGTTGGGTTCGTATGATCGTTCTGGACTTGTTGGCACTAAGTTTGACGAATTTGGAGAACTTTATTCCTGGCATATTTTTCGGTGCGAAGCGGGCCACTTGTGGACCCCGCTTTGACCCAAAATTATCATTTTTGCCCTTGTCTCCAAATTGGACTCAAGGATAGGCATTTCTAGCTATTTGATATCTTCTGAGCATGATGGTAATATTTGTTTCAGCACCCGGAGATGTTTCTGGAGATTTCACGAATACCAGAGCTACAATTGGAGCCAGAACCACAGGCAAGTGTACCTTACCAACTTGCAGTCTTTAATTCATATTACTTGTCTTAAATATAACTGTTGTACATGCTTAACCTAGGAAACGTGTGACGTACTTAGTGTCCGATCATAGTCGGGTGCCAACACCGTACGCGGTGTTGGGTACGTCATCTAGAGATGGACATTCGATACCCTTTACTCTCTAGTACTTGTCTTATCAAGTACATTACAACCCAGGACACTTGACACTATACATTGACAGAATCTTCCTGAGATATTCATGGTGATTCTGTATAGGATACAGGACTTGACAGAGATATTTTATTTATAGACAATATGACTTGTTGCATTAGCTATGATCCCGCTAACATGGACATGAGACGTTATGGTCATGATATGCGTGATTACATTGGGTGGGGAGAGACACACAGGCTCAGGCTGTTCCATATATATATCTACTACTATTGTGAGGTCGTAGACTCTCCAGCAGAGCTAGACCCTTTACGTGTTATTACTGCTACCGGCTCCCCGACACAGAGCTTGTAGCGGTCTCAGCCTGAGTTCTAGTGATGCTCTCAGATTGCATTTCACATAGATGGTTATATAGATTACCCTACTTATTTCATTTACTATCACACTGCATTTTGGCTTGTATCTTCTGTACCTTGTTACGTCCCTCTGAGGACCTGGTCCCTTGCCAGTTTTGCAGCATAGACCGCTGTGGAGCCGGGTTGGAGTTGCTGATGTGTGTTGCTTTGTCATGCAGGAATTTGGTGCCAGGTACTTACATCTTTTCTTTCAGAATATTGGTTATTATTCTTATTGTTTATTCATCTGCTGTTATAGCCTAGTTTTATAGACTCACATTCATTTTCGAGTCTATTCGAGCTTATGGGTTACTGGCGGCCGACTTTAGCACATGTAGCTCATTCTTGTATATTCTGCTTATTGTGGATTGAGGCATAGACATTTATATTCACTTGATTATATAGATAGTGACCCTTTTAGTACAGCTTATACGTATTCGAATCGGACCAGAGTCTGGTCGAATGCGTAGCTGGCATGTTACGTATTCCTAGTCCTACGTATTTTGGGACTGGGGCGTGACATATTTTTGTGGTGGCCCATGCAGGTCCTGATTAAATTATTTCGGTTACTTTTCGGTACCGAACGAGCCTGTAATCAAGGTTAGCAGTGTTAGCATCTCAATCCACAATTGACTTGAAAATTCTTTAGCACTTGATTATCGCCCTTGGACCTCATAATTGTACTCTTTCAAATATCCTCGATATCCTTATTATTTTTTATTATCTCTCCTTTTTCGGAGAGGTGTGTACATGGGGTATGGTTTAGCACATGGGTGCCATGTGGGAGTGTTTTCTTAGAAGAAAAAAATGATTAACTCCTCATGAAAGCATTTAAGCTTTTTGTCATGCTCTTGGAATTATTTTTATAGGAGCTAAGTCCCAAATGGACTTAGCGACTCGAACTCGGCCTCGGGCTCAAGGGTACAAAGTGGCACTTTGTTGGTGCACTTTGCACTTAGCACGTTAGCATCGGAGTATGGCGCTTGTGTGCATTTGATGCGCTCGGTTATGAGAGAGTTGAATGCGTCATTGCATGAGTGAACGCATGAGCCGGCCAGATGAGCGGGGCACATTAGCTAGATGCATGAGCAGGCGCATGAGCTGCTGCGTGCGCGACTGCTACATTGCTGTATGAACGACTGTCACGCCCCAGTCCCAAAATATCGAGGGACTGGACACATGATAATGGCCAGCAGCACACACCGATGGACAAACCCAATTTAATGGATCTATCGGGGCATACTTAAGCTGTAGTACAATAATAAGGTCTACTAATCTCATCCATAGAATAAATACAGCAATAATCAATAGAGTGAAATATAAACATCATCAAGTCTCAAGTAAATAAATCGAGGAACAACCCGATAACAAGTCTGTTACAATTTTTTATTAAACAAGAATGTAAATAGCAACACAGACTGAGTATAGAAGAAACTTATACTCAGAAAATCTATGACAGTCACCTAGTCCTCGGTTCCTGGTTTTGCTCTACTGTATGCACCTGTTCCTGCTTCTGCTCCTGCTAATGCTCCTGTACTGTATACCTCTGGTTGGATCTCCTCTGCTAATCCTGGGGACATAATTCGGATCCAGGTCCTCAGGGGACATAGCAAGGTATAAAATAACTCATGCCAAAATAAATAGTGCAGTACAGCAATAAATGAAACAATAGGGTAAACTATATAACCAGCTAAGTGATATGCAAGTTGAGAGCATCACTAAAACTCAGGCTGAAACCACTACAAGCTCTGTGTCGGGGAGCCGGTAGCAGTGATATCACGTAATGGGCCAAGCTCGTGTTTTAGAGTCTTGAGCACCGCATTAATAAGGGTTATATATATATATATAATCAGCATGTAGCCTGTGTGTCTCTCCCCACCCAATGTATCACACGTCTCATGTCCATGACACGCAAGATCAAAACTAATGCAGCAAGTCATATAATATCTATGAATATAATGTCTATGTCATAAAACCTGTATTCTATACAGAATCACCTTGAATATTTCAGAAAGATTCTATCACATAAATAGTATCAAGTGTCCTGGGTTATGATGTACTTGATAAGACAAGTACGAGAATGTAAAGGGTCACGATATCCATCTCTAGGTGACGTTACACAACTCCGCGTACGGTGTTGGCACCCGACTATTAATCGGACGCTAAGTAAAGTCACACGGTCCTAGGTTAATCATGTACAACAATATATAAATAAGTCAAGGAAATAAGTAACAAAACTGCAAGGTTGGCAAGGTACACTTGCCTGGGGTTCTTGCTCCAACTGTAGCTCTGGTATCAGCGGGTTCTGCAGGGACTCCTCCAGTTACTGAAATAAATATCACCATCAGATTCAGAAAATATCAAATAGCTAGAAACGCCTGTCCTTGAGTCCAATTTGGACACAAGGACAAAAATTACAGTTTTTGGTCAAAGCGGGGTCCACATGTGGCCCGCTTCGCACCAAAAAATATGTCAGGAACAATGGTCTCCAAATTCGTCCAACTTAGTTTTAAAAAGTCCAGAACGATGATACGAACCCAACGAAACTTCCAGAATTGAATTCCGATGAGCCGATCACAAAATCGCCCGTCAAGTGGAGCCGCTGGGCCCACGATACGCAATTTTGTCAACGTTCTCAAAATCGAACCAAACTTGGGTCACATGACCAGCGTATTGCTACAAGTCCGATGGCGCAAGTTTTGTTTTAATTCGACGTGTGTGCACAAAGTTACAACGTAATCCAGAACAGGCCGATACGGGGCGTTGTCGGCGGATACGCGTTGATTTCGGTGTGCACGCAAATCCAAATCAACTTCTGCGAAATTTTGCATGTCCGTATCAACGGCGCGCACCTTTCGGTAAAGATCGCACGCGACCAAGTTGGCCCGTTTGGCGGGGCGCACTCAGTTCCGGGGGAAACTCGGGTGTTGATTTTCCTGTTTTTGGATCGCGGTTTGCGATCACCACAGGACGCGACACACCGAGCGGGTTGTACGGACATCGAGAGGGTTACGCAGTCTACGCGTCACAACAGACGAAACGGAAAATAGGGCAACAAGGAGAGAGAAAAAGCTACCTGAACAAGGCTCCGTGAAAACCGGAATTCTCGTATCCGTGAGGCGACACGACACACCGACACGGTACAGCACTGTGTCTGGTTAGGGTTTCGTCGACAGGGCACCGATGCTCGCCGGAGGAGGGCGGAGACGGCTCGGCTGCAGGGAGGTGGCACGGCGTCGGCTCAGACCAAGGCGGCTCAGGCGGAGCTAGGGCAGGGGAGATGGCGAGGTCGGCTGGGAGTTCGTCGAGGTCGTCGGCTGAGGGCGGCCGGGGCTAGGGCAGGGCAGCGGGGACTCGTCGGTCGAGTGGGTTAGGGTTCAGGCAAAGGCGAGGCAAGGCGGGGACGTTCGGGTCGACGACGGAGCGGCTGGCTGGAGGGCGGCGGAGAGGGGAGATCGAAGCGGGGTGCTGGGGTTCTGGGCGGAGGAGAGAGGCGGCTGCGGGGCTGGAGGGTGATGGTGGTGGTGCTGGGCTGGGGGTTCGACGGCTGTGGGTCGGGGAGAGAGAGACGGAGGCGAGCGGTGGAGCTAGGCAGATTAGGGTTCAGGCGGCTGCGGGTCGGGGAGATCGACTGCGGGTCGGGGAGAGGACGGAGAGAGGGAAGGCGGTGACAGCGGGCTAGGGCGGCCGGGGGTGATAGGGGGTTCGTCGGGAGGAGAAGGTTAGGGTTCCGGCGGCGGAGCGGGGTTATCGAGGGGGTTAAATAGGGGCAGCTCGGCTGAGGGAAAGGGATTAGGATTAGGGTTCCGATCGGGTAACGGGTCCGGATCGGGTTCAATTCGGATCCGACCCGACCCGTTAAGAGCTGGGTTCGATTCGGTTCGGTTCGATTCTCCATGGTTCGGTTCGTGTTGGTTTGGTTCAACTGAACCGGATTTAATTTAGGGTTTATTTACAACTTAGTTTCTAGGTCTTTAAAAATGCTTCCGGGGTCCATTAAATTCCCGAAAAATTACCCTATGTCTAATTTTTTATTTTACACCTAAAAATATTATTTTTATAATATTTTAATATTATTAAATATTATTTAAAAATCATTTAATTTCAAAATATCTTAGTTTTAATTAGTTAAAAATCCCAGAAAAATCCAGAAAATTATGAAAATCTATTTTAAAAATTTCTGAAAAATCAGGGGGTTTACAATCTACCCCTCTTAAGAGGATTGCGTCCTCGCAATCAAAGAATAACCGGTCAACAGCGATAACACGGTTGCAAATATTGTTCGAAACACATCACGATCAAGGAGAATCAAGGTTGAGGGTGTAAGAATAACATATAGGGAAAATTATTTCCCTAAGCATTAAAAGTTATGCAATTTTCCGGATGAAGAAAATCTAGAAAACTACAGTTTAGAAAAACTAGGTTATCACTTAAAATATACTAGGTTATCAATTATAAAACATTCAGGTTATTGATTATTAGCAAGTTCAAAATTACTAGGTTATGGCTAAGGTCACGAACCAATAGGCCGAGCTAAAGCAATACTAGAATAGATAACTACGAAAAACTTACGCGCATTAGCTACTCCATGAATCTGTGCATCCTCCAAAGTCATCGTGAAAGCTTGCCCGCGTCCATGCAGATGATTTCTCTGCTGCTGCTGGGCCTGCTGGAAAAGTGCTGCTTGTGGTGCCAAGGGTGGCCTCGACTGATACCCTCCTGGGACTGGTGGTCTGACTTCTCCAATTTCCGTCTGTGGTACTCCCAATACTGGATAAACAGGCCTTGGTGCTGGTAACATTAGTGCTCATTTTCGATGCTGAGGACAATCCTTGGCTAAGTGTTGGTTGGACGTGCAAATCAAGCATAATCCCAATTTACGTCTGCACTCGTTCTCAATGTGGCCTCTCTTGCGACAATATTGACAGATAGGCAGTACTTGCGGAGATGCTTCTGGTGGCTGGTGCATGTGAGACTTCTTTACAATGTCTTCCTGTGGTGCTCTGGCTGGTGCTGATGTGGCTGGTTGATGAATCACCAATGCTTTCTCTCGACGTTCAGGGCAATCCCTTACCGAATGCTTTTTGGATCCGCAAGATAAACATAGTCCCAATCTGAGTCGGCATTCTTTAGCGAAATGGCCTACATTGCCACAGTAGTGACAAGTAGGAAGGACTAGTGCAAGTGGTGTAGATGCTCCCTGCGGTGGATTTATCTGTGGTCGCTTTACAACTCTTTCTTGTTGTGCTTGGTCTGGTGCTGATGCATACGGCCGCTTCTGGCTAGACTCTATCCTTGTGATGCTCTCCATTGGTCGTGCTATAGCAATAGCGTCCGCGTCTAAGGTAGATACAACGGAGCTGATTAACTTTCGTAGCTCAGAGCTAAATCTGTCGATGAACTTCTCCGCTTGGTTTTGCTGAGCTTCTTGATGAACCTTCTGATGGGATTGCATCATCGCATAGAACATTCAAAACATTTGCTGTTCGTCCATAGCCTTCCCTTGTGGAAAAGTAGGCAACGGTGGAGTAAACTGCGTCGATGATGGAACGTCATCTTGCTGGATTCTCAAGGCATACTGACTTGCTTGACTGCGTTGTCGAGCTGATTGACCTTCATCAACTGGTGTCACTTCATCTTCGTTGATTACCACAATACCTTGTAGTATTCCTGGATGAGTCTCTTCGCCGGCTTGTGGATCCATAATTCTGCAACCAAAATAAACTATAAGAGGCGCATAGGAATCAAAGCAAGATGTAAGTCAAGAAATAAATTCGAGTCCGATATAGATATCAAGAACGTTTCAAGCAAGTGGATAAGATCCTAAAAACTTATCATATTCTTATTGCAGGCTTGCTCGGTCCCTAATTTAAAACCGAAGCAATTTAGTCGTAAACCTGCATGGGCCACCACAAAAACTATATTATGCCCCAGTCCCAAAATATCGAAGGACTGGACACGTGATAATGGCCAGCAGCACACACCGATGGACAAACCCAATTTAATGGATCCATCGGGACATACTTAAGCTATAGTACAACAATAAGGTCTACTAATCTCATCCACAGAATAAATACAGCAATAATCAATAGAGTAAAATATAAACATCATCAAGTCTCAAGTAAATAAATCGGGGAACAACCCGATAACAAGTCTGTTACAATTGTTCATTAAACAAGAATGTAAATAGCAACACAGACTGAGTATAGAAGAAACTTATACTCAGAAAATCTACGACAGTCACCTAGTCCTCGGTTCCTGGTTCTACTCCACTGTATGCACCTGTTCCTGCTTCTGCTCCTGCTAATGCTCTTGTACTGTGTACCTCTGGGTGGATCTCCTCTGCTAATCTTGGGGACATAATCCGGATTCAGGTCCTCAGGAGACATAGCAAGGTACAAAATAACTCATGCCAAAATAAATAATGCAGTGCAGCAATAAATGAAACAATAGGGTAAACTATATAACCAGCTAAGTGATATGCAAGTTGAGAGCATCACTAAAACTCAGGCTGAAACTACTACAAGCTCTGTGTCGGGGAGCCGGTAGCAGTGATATCACGTAATGGGCCAAGCTCGGGTTTTAGAGTCTTGAGCACCACATTAATAAGGGTTATATATATATATAATCAGCCTGTAGCCTGTGTGTCTCTCCCCACCCAATGTATCACACGTCTTATGTCCATGACACGCAAGATCAAAATTAATGCAACAAGTCATATAATGTCTATGAATATAATGTCTATGTCATAAAACCTGTATCCTATACAGAATCACCTTGAATATTTCAGGAAGATTCTGTCACATGAATAGTGTCAAGTGTCCTGGGTTATGATGTACTTGATAAGACAAGTACGAGAATGTAAAGGGTCACGATATCCATCTCTAGGTGAGGTTACACAACTTCGCGTACGGTGTTGGCACCCGACTATTAATCGGACGCTAAGTAAAGTCACACGATCCTAGGTTAAGCATGTACAATAATATATAAATAAGTCAAGGAAATAAGTAACAAAACTGCAAGGTTGGCAAGGTACACTTGCCTGGGATTCTGGCTCCAACTGTAGCTCTGGTATCAGCGGGTTCTGCAGGGACTCCTCCAGTTATTGAAATAAACATCACCATCAGATTCAAAAAATATCAAATAGCTAGAAACGCCTGTCCTTGAGTCCAATTTGGACACAAGGGCAAAAATCACAGTTTCTGGTCAAAGCGGGGTCCACATGTGGCCCGCTTCGCACCGAAAAATGTGTCAAGAACAATGGTCTCAAAATTTGTCCAACTTAGTGTCAACAAGTCCAGAACGATGATACGAACCCAACGGAACTTCCAAAATTAGATTCTGATGAGCCGATCACAAAATCGCCCGTCAAGTGGAGCCGTTGGGCCCACGATACGCAATTTTGTCAACGTTCTCAGAATCGAACCAAACTTGGATCACAGGACCAGCGTATTGCTACGAGTCCGATGGCGCAAGTTTTATTTCAATCCGACTTGTGTACACAAAGTTACAACGTGTTCCAGAATAGGCCGATACGGGGCATTGTCGGCGGATACGCGTTGATTTCGGTGTGCACGCACATCCAAATCAACTTCTGTAAAATCCTGCACGTCCGTATCAACGGCGTGCACCTTTCGGTGAAGACCGCACGCGACCAAGTTGGCCCGTTTGGCGGGGTGCACTCAGTTCCGGGGGAAAATCGGGTGTTGATTTTCCTGTTTTTGGATCGAGGTTTGCGATCGCCACAGGACGCGACACACCGAGCGGGTTGCACGGGCATCGAAAGGGTTACGCAGTCTACGCGTCACAATAGACGAAACAGAAAATGGGGCAACGAGGAAAGAGAAAAAGCTACCTGAACAGGGCTCTGTGGAAACCGGGATTCTCATGTCCGCGAGGCGACACGACACACCGACACGGTACAACACTGTGTCCGGTTAGGGTTTTGTCGACAGAGCACCGGTGCTCGCTGGAGGAGGGCGAAGACGGCTCGGCTGCAGGGTGGTGGCACGGCGTCGGCTCAGACGAAGGCGGCTCAGGCGGAGCTAGGGCAGGGGAGATGGCGAGGTCGGCTAGGAGTTCGTCGAGGTCGTCGGCTGAGGGCGGCCGGGGCTAGGGCAGGGCATCGGGGACTCGTCGGTTGAGTGGGTTAGGGTTCAGGCGAAGACGAGGCGGGGACGTTCGGGTCGACGATGGAGCGGCTGGCTGGAGGGCGGCATCGAGGGGAGATCGAAGCAGGGCGCTGGGGGTTCTGAGCGGAGGAGAGAGGCGGCTGCGGGGCTGGAGGGTGATGGTGGTGGTGCTGGGCTGGGGGTTCGACGGTTGCGGGTCGGGGAGAGAGAGACGGAGGCGAGCGACGGAGCTAGGCGGATTAGGGTTCAGGCGGCTGCGGGTCGGGGAGATCGACTGCGGGTCGGGGAGAGGGCGGAGAGAGGGAAGGCGGTGGCAGCGGGCTAGGGCGGCCGAGGGTGATAGGGGGTTCGTCGGGAGGAGAAGGTTAGGGTTCCGGCGGCGGAGCGGGGTTATCGAGGGGGTTAAATAGGGGCGGCTCGGCTGAGGGAAAGGGATTAGGATTAGGGTTCCGATCGGGTAACGGGTCTGGGTCGGGTTCAATTCGGATCCGACCCGACCCGTTAAGAGCTGGGTTCGGTTCGGTTCGGTTCTCCATGGTTCGGTTCTGGTTGGTTTGGTTCAACTGAACCGGGTTTAATTCAAGGTTTATTTTGGTTTATTTACAACTTAGTTTCTAGGTCTTTAAAAATGCTTCCGGGGTCCAATAAATTTCTGAAAAATTACCCTATGTCTAATTTTTTATTTTACACCTAAAAATATTATTTTTATAATATTTTAATATTATTAAACATCATTTAAAAATTATTTAATTTTAAAATACTTTAGTTTTAATTAGTTAAAAATCCCAGAAAAATCCAGAAAATTGTGAAAATCTATTTTAAAATTTTCTGAAAAATCAGGAGGTTTACAACGGCCGCATGGGTGGTTGCTTGCATGGCCGCTACTATCGAATATATTTGAACGGTTATGGAAAGATATGATCGGTTATTCAGATCCGTTTTTGTGGGATTTGAATTAATTCATTCCTATCTTTGTGGGATTCAAATTAAAGTTGTTCCTATCTTTCCGTAACTAATGGGCGGCCAGTCTCCTCTATAAAATTTTTTTCGTGTCTCCATTGAGACTTCTTCGAAATAGAGGAGACGAAGAGAGTTGCTGCAGCCGTCATTGCAATCCAGGAAGTTCGTGCGAGTCCAAGTAAGGAGGTGACAACGAGCATTCCAGAAGTTTTACGTGAACTTGCTGGTTCCTGGGAGCAGATCGTGTGGGGGCGACTCTTGCTTTGAGCAACGATGATTTTCATCATCCCAGCAAGCAGATTTCCTTCTTCTCCACTTATGCTAGTTGTATTTCCGTTCTATTCGTCTGCATCTGCGAGTGCAAGAAAGAACGTGAAGTTTGTTTTTCTGATTCCTTTGTAATCTTGAGAGCAAGTTGTAATCAGTATCTTTATATTGTTCTTCTGGGAAATCGAGAATAGTTAGAGTTGAAACTTTTGTGTGAACCTCTGATCTCGACCATGCGTTCTTTCATATTTGGTTAAGCCTCGGGACTAATATAGTACACTCTATTCCTATTGGTCCACATGTGCATGGCTCATTTAGAAAAATGAACAATATGACTCATATCCTGTTTATATATATATATATATATATATATATATATATCCAACGAATACAACTGCCACTTTTAGAAATATCAAAACTTTCAGGGCCCTTTCCGAGAAAACCCTAATCTTCATATATCCCCACGTCTTTTCTTTGTCTCACTAGTCTCTTTATCTCTCTCTCTCTAGAGCACGGCCATGGAGCTCGAGATGTCGTCGATGGCGTCAGCGATCGGGGTCTCGGTCCCGGTACTCCGCTTCCTCCTCTGCTTCGTCGCCACCATCCCAGTCTCCTTCTTCTGGCGCTTCGTCCCCGGCGGCGCGCCGAAGCACCTCTTCGCCGCCGGTTCTGGCGCCGCCCTCTCCTACCTGTCCTTCGGCTTCTCCTCCAACCTCCACTTCCTCATCCCCATGGCGCTCGGCTACGCCTCCATGCTCCTCTTCCGCCGCCGCGCCGGCCTCCTCACTTTCTTCACCGGCTTCGGATATCTCATCGGATGGTACCACCCTCCTCTCCTTCCCCCCGATTCTTGATTGATACGAAACGATTCAATATAGTTTTCTTTTTTTGCATTGCAATTGAAGTCAAAGCTGGAATCTTTAGTTAGGGTTCTTAAGCTCTTTGGAGTAGTTTAGTTATTGGGGATGATTTCGAGGTTTGAAATATTTTGTTCAAATTCATTGGGTTTTACTTGATTGTTATGGTACTTTGGTATGCATTCTTTCCTTTCAAGTTTTGGTTAATGTGGACAAGTTTGCTTAATCTAGTTAGTTTTCGGAAGTCGAGGAGTGTTTGGATTTGCATGCAATCGGAGACAAAGCTGGAAACCTTGATTCTTATGAAACTTGCTAGTTTGGATAATATGCATCTCATTTCATGGCTTTTGGCTTCCTCATCTAATAGTAATTCGACTTAAGTTCGATTCTTGATTGACTTCACTAAGTTTGGAAGTTCAGATGGATGGCTGGTTCATTGATTCCCTTTGGTCCTCTTTAGAACTTTGATTAATTTGGATGGTAATTTACTTTGAAATTGATCAATCAATAGGGAGACTGGACAGCTGCGAGGGGAAGATAGGGGATTAGGTCTTCAAACTCTTGTTGACTTCACTTGGGTTTTGCTTAATGCAGAATAATTCTGTAGATACTTGATTGGATGGATATCCATGATTGTAGTCATGTGTTGGATTTGCGTGTATCTGTGGTTTTCAAGATGGATTTGCTGCTTGATCTTTTTTCCTTTGAAGTATTGGATCTTCAGTTAACTTTTTTGCTTTGTCCTGTAAGATTTTATTTTAATGCCTCTGATTTTCAACTCGTGATAGAGATGGAAATCTGAATTAGTAGAAGCATAATACTGGGCATTGTCTATATGCTTTGTCAGGAAAACATGATTCTTGTGTCTAGTTTCCTTAAGCTTCGATTAGTGGAATAGTTTTCAGTAGATGATTGATGCAATGGATATCAAATATTGTTGTTATATACTAACTCTGCATATGTCGGGAATCAAAGTGATTTTTTTCCCCATCCATTCAATCTCTTTCGTGAAAGATTGAATCTTTTGTACTTCTAAGTTCTAACGCTTAAGGTTTTCCATGTTTGTATTAGTTTTACTTTTTAGTGCTTATACATGCTTGTTGAGCTGTTATAGAGTTTGAAAATTTCTAGGCTACAAGCATAACATGAAGAATTAGTTATTGGATATGTTCAAATATAGGGTGATTTGGTGCTGCTGGCATCGGGGCAAAGAGGCTACCATTGGCTAAGCGGTCAGGGCCATACGAGGAGACAGGTAGCGGCGGTAGGGTGGTCTGGGTGAGGAGGGGAGATGGAGGCAGGGTACTGTATTGTGCTGGGTGGAGGTGACCTGTGGTCGGGTAGAGTAGGAAGTGTTGAAAGTGATGGGTGAGCCATAATCACTTTGAATAGGTTGAGTTTGGTCGGGGTTAGGGCTAGGTTTTAGGTGTGTGGATAGAATTTTTCACCGGTTAGGATCTAAACTTGTGTGTACCTGCATTTCAGTCCTGGTGGGAAATCGATCTGAGCCAGGTTAAGATATTGGTCTCAGCCAATACTTAATTTTTCTTTCATAGAATAAGACTATTATTTAAAAATTAGAGTTTATACTACCAAGGAACATAATGTAGTATTATGATCTAGTTTCTTCATTAGTATGATTTGGTATCAATTGCACCAGTAGCCTAGTGCAAAAATATAATAATTAAGTTCAGGTAACGAGGTCATCTTCCAGTATATTTGCATGTGAACCTTTTGTCTTGATATTAGAATTTAGGATGAGGGATAAGTAGAGATTAGATGCAGAAAATTTATGAAGTCTAGTTAGTATCGCAGGTAGTATATCATGGTAAGGGGAATTTATCCGACAAAGAACTTCCAAGATGGGCATATGTAGGTTATTTTCCTTTTTTGTATGCTATTCGATTTCCTCCACCTTTTCCTTTTCCTGAGATTTCATTTTGCAAAGATGGAATAATGGATAATTTGAAGAATATAATAGGTTGAGTATTACAATATGCTTGAGATTGTTGGCAATTTCATGTATGAAGGATTTTCTTCTCATTTTATGTCCATCTCCACTTCGTCCACAAACATCTATTGGGTGCATTGATGTAGGATGAATAACGAAGATGTATCTTATTCTAGAAGGCTAATCAGTGTTTATAAGATGAATTATCCTTCCTGGTAAATGTGTACCAAAAATGAATGTATCTCAGTTATGTAAGTTAAAAGATATTTACTTGAAGACAAATGTTTGAAATTTGAAGGTTATTAGAGAGTTTTAGACCATTATAGGTTCAGTTATTTCTTTGCATGCAGATCACCTTCTCTTTATAATGGAATAGACTCAGCCTTATATAGTTGTGTAATACTGAGTGTATAATGTATTGGTTTTACTGCCTATGGATGACAAATGCAACTTCTATGCTTAGTTGTTTGTTCTCCTTGAGGAATCACTGCTCATATGGGGTGTTGTGTGTGTGGGGTGGGGGTGGGTGGGTAGGGTATTTAAGGACATTTGACTTGTGTTCACACACTTCAATTTCATCTTGGAACTTTATATAAATCAATCCATGGTCAGAACTTTATTATACAAAGCAATTTCGACTCTTATACCATTTCCCCCTCTTTCTTGTAGCCATGTTTATTACATGAGTGGCGATGCATGGAAGGAAGGTGGCATTGATGCAACAGGTAATGGACAACCCCTTTGTTTTTTTTCCTTTTTTCCCGTCCAGATATTCAATTGATTTAGGTTGTAAGTCGTAAAATATTACTTCATGTTGTAAATTATCTTTCAGTAAGAGTTATCCAATTAATATTTTGATATACCTTGTAGCATAGATGCAAGTTAAGAATATATTGGGCTCCACACCTTGCTTCATGTGCTTAAGAAAATGCCTTAAAAGCACGAATAAATGGAAATCACAATGCAATTATTCACATAGGGGGCTAGAATTTCTTCTAGGCCTGCACTTTTTATGAATAACATGACAGAGTGCTACATGCAATCAGAATTACATGTTTTACGAGTTTGATCTGAGGAGATTAAATTATCGCTGCTACTTTAAAAAAAAACAGCAGCAACAAAAAAAAAACCCAGCAGAAGCAGCTTTTGAGAGCAGTCTCCATTTTTCTTCCAAAAGCTGTGCTCCAAAGTTGAACTTGCTTTTCTTTTCTTTTTTTGTTTCGATAAGCGGCTGTAATGAAACTTCTCTGGGACTGCTTTTTCAAAAAACAAGCAGAAGCAGCCATGATAAGCAATCCTAAAGCCTAAGTGTTTGTCATGTGACAGGGGTTCAAGTCCCCGAGATTTTAAAAGAATCTGACACCAACGTAGACTTTATCAATAGTGCTTGGACATAACTGTGGCCCAGGCATGAAGTGGGTCTCAAGACTCTCCATCATCGGTAAGCTGATCAACCAGCTGCATGCCTGGTCAATCAGCTTGCCTGGTCAATCAGCTTGCCTCTTTAGATTTATTTGGTGCTTACATGCTTATTTCTTATGTGATGAAATTGGAATTTGAGACCAACCGCTTGGAATGAAACACTTTCTCTTTTGGGGAAGAATCAACACGACCTTAACGAGCATAATTGAATCACCCGTCCATTTTTGATGTGATGGTGCTCGATCTCTTCCCAAAGTAATTTCATAGATGCTGTCTCATGCAAGATACTGTGTGACTTTTGACAACCTTTTCCAAAGATTACATTGTCAGCATCGAGACTAGGTACTTCCCAACGAAAAAGATTGGTGCCTCTAGCAACGGATTGATCTACCCAAGCTCATTTATGATTTCTAATCCTCCAAATAGTGCAGCCACATACATGACAGTGAGCAGACTTGGGAACTAGTACCACTGCAGTCTTCAATTTGTTCACCGGTTGTGATGGGATCAAATTAAATGTACTTCTACTATCAATTGTGAGAATACACCTGACTATTTGTGCTCCACCATCAAATTTTTACCTTTTTAGCTCACGCATAAGGATACAATTTTTGTATATCTTTGGATCAACTTGTTAACATGTCGGGATTTTGATTTGGTGTGGTTTGTGAAGGGTTTGGCCAACAATTACACATTGCTATAGGTAGGGATTGGCGAGGAAGGGGCAACTAGTGTAGAATAGGTGGGATTGACCCAAAATAACTGAAGGTGGGACCCTCAGGCTTTCATCTGAAGGGTGGCAATCCTGAATAGTATAAATATAAAAACTTACTAACATATTCTAGAGTATTGGTGTAGTCACTGTTCTAAAAAGTCTGCCTAGGCGGCGGCTAGGCGCTAGTTGTCTGGTGCCCGCCTAGTATCCCCCGACGCCCACCTATGCATGTTTTTGGGTTTTATGGATAATTACCGCAGTTTTCAGCATGTGTTTTTTGAACAGACAAGAACTGGGCGGGCTAGGCGCTAGGCGTCTGGTGCCCGTCCGACTAGCGCCTAACGACCGGATGCCCAATGCCTAATGACGTTTACAACCTTGGGTGTAGTGACAGGAACTTTAACATGGTATCTGAGCAACCAAAGTTCAATTTCTGTTGCGCACATTTTAAGTGGATCTCATAAATAAATTATGCCACTTCTTAATTCTCTCTCTCTCTCCAAAATGGACCTTCGCCTTGGTGGGATGTGTTGAATAATATAAATATACAACCCTTATCCAACATAGAGTTTTGGTGCAGTGACCTGTTATCTTTGGGTTTCCTTCTTGGTCTTCCAGGAAAGCCCTGATAATCTGCTGGTATGCTTTCTTTCTCCTTTGCAAAAAGAATTAGAGGCTAAATCCTTAAGTTTTTTTATGGTGATCATCATGGTTGCCATTTGAAACTTTTGAAGCTACTCCTAGACAAGGTGATAAAATCATTTGCAATGGTATGAACATGTTCATTCATGGGCCGTATTGAATAATATAAATATATAACCCTTATCCCTCACCAACATAGAGTTTTGGTGGTGTAGTGACATGGATTTTAACATGTGACTGTTATCTTTGGGTTTCCTTCCGGGTCTTCTAGGAAAGCCCTGATAATCCGCTGGTATGCTTTCTTTCTCCCTTGCCAAAAGAATTAGAGGCTCAATCCTCAAGTTTTTGACGGTGATCACCATGATTGCCATTTGAAAGCTTTCAAAGCTTTTCCTAGACAAGGTGATAAAATCATTTGTGATGGTATCAACATGTGCATTCATGGGAAATTGTGAGCAGATTAGAAAATGTGTGAAAGTCCTTACGGGAACAAAACGGTAGTGGTAGAATTAGGGTAGACGAAACAAGCTTGGATCGAGTGTGAAAAAGGATATGGCATTTTTAAATGTTAGAGAGGAAGAGGGTCTTTGAGAGAGGAAAATGGAGGAACAAGGGTTCATGCAGTTGAAACAAATTTTTTTTTTGGGAAAAAGGTTCTGTTGTTGTACCACTAATCGTGACACTGCGTTTTCTCGGACCTTTTGTCATCAAGTTGCATGATTGATATAATATAGCAAGTGCTTGTTGTTGCATGATTACGATTGTAGTTATTTGTTCCATTACTACACTCCATCGGATACATGTTGAATTCATGACATCTGGATATTCTTTTTATTGTTACCTGTTACTTCTTTTTTCTGTGCCTTTCTCCATAAACCATTTATGGAAACATGCTTTGTATAGGATGAAACACGATCGATTTTGAAGATCAAACTAATTTTCTCTTCATCTTTTTTTTTTTGAAGAAAAGTTCTCTTTATCTTACTGTAGTACTGACATTGCTTTCATGTTATACGCAAATGTAGGAGCATTGATGGTACTGGTGTTGAAAGTTATTTCGTGTGCAATTAATTACAGTGATGGGGTTTTGAAAGAAGAAGATTTACGGGAGTCACAAAAGAAATACCGATTAACCCACTGCCCCTCTATATTGGAATATGTTGGCTACTGCCTCTGCTGTGGCAGTCACTTTGCAGGACCCGTATATGAGATGAAGGATTATCTTGAATATACAGAAAATAAAGGGGTAAGTGCACTCATAATATCTTAGGTTCAGGTATGGAAAAACTTTCACAATTTTTTTGGGATAAAGGATGGGATCTCGCTTTAATTCATTTTCTACTTACAGATTTGGAGTCGTTCAAAGGACAAATCATTACCATCCCCTTATTTTGCTACATTTCGTGCTCTAATTCAAGCTGCTATCTGTATGGGCTTATACTTGTA
This sequence comes from Iris macrosiphon, assembly GCA_036927795.1. NCBI lineage: Eukaryota > Viridiplantae > Streptophyta > Magnoliopsida > Asparagales > Iridaceae > Iris > Iris macrosiphon. Next base: position 139,660,147 of record JAYESA010000017.1, read on the forward strand.
CCTGGTACCACAATATCCACTTACCCGGTTTAGTGAGCCCATATACCACGAGTACAGTTTCTGGCAAAAGCTGTTTACCCAATTCATGTCTGGCTTCACTGCCCGTTGGAAGTACTACTTTATCTGGTCAATCTCAGAAGCTTCAATTATCATATCTGGCCTGGGTTTCACTGGCTGGTCAAATTCTTTACCTCCTAAGCCTCAATGGGACCGTGCCAAAAACGTTGATGTACTCGGCGTTGAACTTGCAACAAGCGCAGTGCAGTTGCCGCTTGTGTGGAACATACAAGTCAGCACTTGGCTTCGTTATTGTGAGTTCTACAGTTTTCTCTCCTTATAGCATAGCTAATTTGTTAAAGTGGTAAATTAAATATGCCATGCAATAAGCCCAATCTTGTAAACATCTGCTTTTCCCAGCAGTGTGTTTGGTTGGGGGGTTAACATCTTTACATATGTGCATGAGGAGGTGCATCCACATGCTTCACTCTCATAATGCATACTTTTGTTCTTCATGCATGTATGCAATCTATGTTGCACGGACACAGATATGACACAGCACGTTTTCAGATTGGATTCGGCACCTAATTTGGTATGTGCTAGTGTATTTTGGAGTGTCCGTGGCATGGCCGACATGACACGACATGTACTCACACTGCATGGATTTTTGGAGTTTCCTGCTTCCTAGTATGTGAAGCATGAATAATGCAGTATACAAGTAGAACTTAGGTAATTGTGAAATTGTATTAAAAGCTGATTTTCTAACTTGCTCTTCTTAAATTTGTGTTGAACATTTCAAATTACATATATTGTCTGTGGGGAAAAGTTAGTTCTATATGGGCTTTGCACTAAAAATCAGGAATTTATCAACAGTTTCTTTGTGCTTGGGCCCATATCTCAGCAAGACTAACGTGTGGTGTCTTGTTCAATCTAGCTTTATGTATGAAATGTTTGCTGCATTTGTGTCAATCTTCTTTATAATATCAGATTCTATGTGGATGGCTACATCTTTTACGCTCTGGTCTCATCTTTGGATGTTAACCGAATTACAATACACGCACACCCCCTAGTTAGAAGGTTCATTAAAGACAAATTTGCTTGTTATTATGTTAAGTGTGCAATATGTGATGCAAATTTGTTAGAGCAACCTCATTGCTTTGATCAAGTATTTGACATATTCTTTCTTTGATAATAGGATATCATATATATTCCTGTAACCTCACTTGTTCTGTTGTTTTAGATGTCTATGATAGAATTGTTCAGAAAGGGAAGAAACCTGGTTTCCTTCAGTTGCTGGCTACACAGACTGTCAGTGCGGTTTGGCATGTGAGTATAATTTTCATTTTTCAATATACGATGATCCTTTCACCATCTTGGAAATAAACAAAGCACCTTTTCTCTATTTTGCTTTTGAGCTGTTTTCTCGTCTACTTCAGCTCTCTTTGATTTTCTTGGCTAATGACAAAGATGCTTCTTGATGTAATATTGTTTCCTGATATGATATTATTTAAATCTGACTGCTAGTGCTGTTTGGTGTGAGTTTAATGGTTTGTAAGTGTTGATTTCATTTCCAAGTTTGTTGATATTATTCTTGCATCATTTTGCAACTAAATAAAGTAGTTGATGAGAACCCATCTGATATACTTTTTCTTTCTATTTAATTTTCTTGTCGTTGTGACTATGAGTTTACATGCTTGCATAAAATGTATTAGATTTTTAGTTTCTTTAAGCTATATGCTGTTTAATATACATTTAGTAACTAATTCACGAGGGTTCTATTTCTTTGGCTGATAGTAAAAATAGAAATAGCCAAGAAATAAACTAATTCAGGAGGGTTCTATTTCTTGCTGGCTACACAGACTGTCAGTGCGGTTTGGCATGTGAGTATAATTTTCATTTTTCAATATACGATGATCCTTTCACCATCTTGGAAATAAACAAAGCACCTTTTCTCTATTTTGCTTTTGAGCTGTTTTCTCGTCTACTTCAGCTCTCTTTGATTTTCTTGGCTAATGACAAAGATGCTTCTTGATGTAATATTGTTTCCTGATATGATATTATTTAAATCTGACTGCTAGTGCTGTTTGGTGTGAGTTTAATGGTTTGTACGTGTTGATTTCATTTCCAAGTTTGTTGATATTATTCTTGCATCATTTTGCAACTAAATAAAGTAGTTGATGAGAACCCATCTGATATACTTTTTCTTTCTATTTAATTTTCTTGTCGTTGTGACTATGAGTTTACATGCTTGCATAAAATGTATTAGATTTTTAGTGTCTTTAAGCTATATGCTGTTTAATATACATTTAGTAACTAATTCACGAGGGTTCTATTTCTTTGGCTGATAGTAAAAATAATTTAATGATTATTAAACTGTCTCTATTTCGACATTGTTAAGAACTCCCAAGGTGGTGTAATCTCAAATGTATGAAAAGAACTCCCAAGGGGGGCTATTCTCAAATGTATGAAAGGATTTGAGAGGGTTATTTCAAAATAGACAATTTAAGGACCTATATCTAGAAACCCCTTCATATCCAAGTAGCAATGGCCAAATCAAAATCTTAGGTCAGTCTACTCTGCATGCGTCTACTACTGCAGGCTTATTTCAAAATAGACAATTTAAGGACCTATAACTCGAACCTTCTCTGCATGCGTCTACTACTGGTCATGATTGTCTCCACTTGTATTAAGCAGAATGATAATCATTTTTGTTTTCTCATGTAACTTCTGCTGCAGAGCACTTTTAGTTACTTTGGTTAAAACATATCTCGGCCATATTGTGGTTTGATCTGGTTAAACATATCTCAGCTATAGTGTTGACAAAATTCTGTTCAAACTTGGGAGGACAGTGAGTCTCCAAGCACTACAAGAGAACCAAGTTAGTTGCATAAGTCTAAGAATTTTATGATTGCTATAACAACCTTCCCATTCTTCCCCTTAATCTGATAACATGATGCTAGTAGTTTTCTAATTATTTTACTTGAGGTAGCTAGGTGTATGATTACTTTATGGTTTTTTGCTTGTTTTTTCTTACCTTTTTCATCTAGTTATAGCTTGGATTACTATATCTGTTGTTTTCTTTTGTTTATTATGTCAATGCTTACTGTGATTAATGGGTTTTTCCTTTTACACTTAACAGGGGTTATATCCTGGATACATCATCTTTTTTGTTCAGTCAGCTCTGATGATTGCTGGGTCAAAAGGTACTCCTTATATAGGTTTATCATGTGTTCATATCATCATATGAAGTTTGCCTGTGTTTCTGGGTTAGGTTGACTTATCTTTCCTGATCAACTTTTGTATCCTCTTTCTTTTGCCTTAACAGTGATCTACAGATGGCATCAAGCTGTTTCGCCAAAGAATTCTTTGCTCAGAACGCTGCTGACATTTACCAATTTCGCTTATACCCTTCTGGTTCTGAATTACTCCTGCATTGGATTCATGGTCAGTACTCTGATTTGATGTTACAGATACTTTCTAATTTGCCAAATAAACTATAACTATTTCAAAATAACCTCACTTTTTATTATGTTTTTTGAATTTTTTTGTTTAAAATATTTCACGAACTGTAACATCAAATTTTGAATTGCTTTGGGAGGGTGTTAGCAAATTGGATTATGGGTTCTCTTAAACAATTCCAACTAAAAATAGAGTTATTCGTGAACTCATATAGCTATATATCACATTATAAATGGAATATCTTCTTGTTCATTGACATCAAATATCAATTTGTTTTTTTCTCTCCTCTTAATTCTTGTAGCTTACGCTCTTACTTGTTGATGTTTCTTATTATCGTAAGGTACTGAGCATGAAGGAAACGCTGGCCTCCTACCAAAGTGTGTATTTTGTTGGGACAATTCTTCCTATCATAGTCATTCTACTGGGTTATGTTATCAAACCAGCAAGACCTGTCAGGCCAAAAATCCAGAAAAGTCAGTAGGATGAGCATTCACATCCTCTCTAAACTGCTGGCAGAAAGATGCCAAGGCATATGGCTGATGCTTATTATGGTTATCTAATTGTTACTGTGAACATTTCCTCCATTCAGTTGGGCATCTTTATTCTGTTCTATTTCTACCTTGTTTCCCTCTTTATTTTTGCTGTAATGTAGTAATGCACAATAAAAGCCGATGTATTTGTTATATTTCTGAATGTTCTCACTAGCTGAAAAAGCTTGATGGTGGGAATGATGATGGTCTTTTTGAGGTATACTATATATGAGCTTACATTACTGAAGTTGGTAGAACAAAAAGGTCTATTTGGTATAAAGGTGGATTTCCAGCAAAACATGTGAATATTCCTTCACACAGGTACACCGTATTTGAGTTACATGGAGACATTGCTGAACAAGATAACTCTTTTTGCCTTTTGGTTCTTATCTCTTCGTTAGTAATGCAAAGTCAGTTTAAATTCTGGTTTTTGTTTGAGTTAATTGACAATTTATTAGTTGTCAAAAAGAGGAAAGATCATAGTTCTTTATAAATTGAATTTAGACATCCATTCTTTTGTTATATTTCCATGGTATTCAACTTTTCACATCTGGATATGATGTCATCACATTGATTTTGGTTTGAACAACATTTCTTTGGTTGAAAATTGAAACAACTTTGGGTCTCCAATGCCAAGTTATATATTGTTATTACTATTCGCAACTTAGCATTCAGATAGTTTCATTATGAAGCACATTTCTGAGTTTTTAGTAAATAGAACTTATGTAATGCAGAATGTTTCCATTGTGTGGGCAGGCACATTGATGGCTGCTACTGAAAATGTACGTTTTTTACTTGTTCCAGCAGTGACATTTGTGTCTTTCATGGCAGATGAATTGGTTGTACGTTCATGTTGGAAGAAAGTTTGAGAATACTTGAGGTTAGAAGCAGGAATTCTGTTATCAGGGATGTTTGCTTTCTGATAACTCCTTGTGGTTTTTTGCGTGAGAGAAGTGATTGTGACTACCTCCTGTGATGTTTACACTTGTTCCTTTCCTATCTAACCTTCTGAATATGTAAACGAGGAAGGCTGAACATAAGGTCACTCTTGTTGCCACAGCCGAGATCGATTGAGATCTGCTTAATCTTGGCTAAGAAGTTGAAATTCTCAGGAAAATGCAGTGGCATGAGATTTTCTGATTCACAAGTACTTTTACCAGATGATCACCCTAGTTCTAATGGGACCGACATCCCTCTAAAGTGATCATTGCTTTAGGAGACGAGATGGCCGACATTTAGGCGAGAGATATCTTGAGATGACCGATAAATAGAGCTGCCAAAACGTGGTACGGCTGCTGGAACTATTCAGGGAGGCCAGGTCAAGGGAATAATGGTTATTGATGGATTTTATCAATGCTCTCATGTTCTGCTGTTGTGTGTACCGGTCGAAGATTGAAGTCCTATACGGAGAAAAGTTAAGGCTTCCAAATGAGACATCCTACAAATTGGCAAGGGTGATGGAGCAGCCAAGGACTGATGTCCCAAACTGTATTCTGACTAACTCATGGTTTTTGTAGTAGACAAGTCATACATTGCTGTACCGAGCGAGGAGTACCGAAAGGCTTTAGTTGCTTTCTAATTTTTGTCTCCTGTGTCCAGGAGAATTTTTCTTTTTACGGACAGAAGGAAAGTGGCAAGATAATAGTTAAAGAATGAAGCGAATCGTTGCAGGCACAGGTTCCATAATTGTCAGATAGATTTTCCAGCTATGCATGGTAAGCAGTGACATGCCGATCTGCTGCGTTCTGTATCGTTCATCGAATTTCTAAAGTGATCTTCTTTATGCACAGAGTGGGGAAGAAAGTTCACTGGCGAAACAGTGATGGAACTTGAGGAGAATCTCATAGACACACCATGTGTGAAAGTGTTTTATATCTGCATACTTAATTTGTTCTCCGGAAAGTTCGTTGGGCAATTAAAACAGGAGCATCGCCAGATACCAGACCGCAATTAAAACAGAAGCATCGCCAGATACCAGACATTACAGGTCTATTAATTACGCCATTGTTGTTACCTCAACATGGTGTTCTTGAAGCCAAAAACCATGTGCAGCTTAGCTTAGTCCTTGGTACATCTCTTACTACAACAGGGTTTATTAAATAGAGACTGACCAAGCTTTTAAATGTCTTCATTTTTTGTACCAACACATGGAGAAGTTGTTTCTGCAGTTGGACTAGGTTATGAATGGGTATTTCCGTAGATGTATGCTAAGGAAGTGTGTTCTAAAGAATAATACAACTTTGAATTCTACTTTTTCTTGCACACTGTGGTTGTGGTAGCGATGATTTTGTTATGCCTAATCTGAATGTTGATACTCTTGGACCACAGAATATGGAGATCCAAAGACAGCATGCTGGAAGGTTGCGACTTTTGAAGAAACTAATTTGTTAAGGTAATTACATAGTGGCTCCTTACTTATCGCATATTATGCTTGCTTTAAATTTCAATTATATATAGCATATTATGGTATCATCTTGGCTATTCTGGACTTCTTATAGTTTATGGAACTTGGAGGTGACATGGATTCAATGTGCATAGTCAAAAGGTAGGTTTACATGCAGGCCAACCAGACATTCTGGGTTTATGGTATGGCACTCTCATGCTCATAGCTACATTAGATAGAAAATTAAATGTCGAATGGTATCAGGTCGATGACATCCAGCCATTAACATTGTTTTTTATAGACCTTGTTATGCTTCATAGAAGGCCGATTAGCATATTCTTCCCTTCTTCTTGTTTACTTAGTTGCTTTTTATTTAAACATAAACATTGCTGATCATGTATTAATAGTTCAAGTCCATATGGAGCCAAGGTGTTGAGCAAGCGGACAACGATGGAAACTATGCTAGGAATGAATATATTAGGGCTACCATAGTTGGAGTGGGTGGGGTTCCCAACCTATGTGGAGAACACTTCGAAGTGCGACGAGCGTCGTCTGTGGTCAGAGAAGTTCGGGGAGGTGACGAGAGTCATTCGAGAGGTCGAAGAAACTCGGGAGGAAGGATGAGCAGTCTGCTGTACAGAGGGAGACAATGTTCAGACCAAAGTTGGGCCGAACTCGGTGTGGTGTTCTAGAACCTTAAAACCGAAGTCGGTCTGAGTTCGGTCGGTGGGTTGAGCGAAATTTCAGGGGTGTTTTATACACCGTTGGATCGTATCCTACGGTCCAGGATTAGCTGCGGGATTAGGGGGTATATATTAGGTTTTTCTAACCCTAATTCCATAGAGAATACATAACATATCATCTCAAGGAAGAGAAAAAAGGAGGCAAGAGTGCCATTGCAATTTTGGGAAGGAGAAAGAAGAATTGGAGGCCGTTTCGGAGGAGTAGATCAACTTTGGATAATTTCTAGGTTTTGATCCTTTTGTTCCGGGAGGAATAGCCTCTCATCATATTGCGGCGAGTTCTAATAAATGAAACAATTTTTCCAGTACCAATTGCCAGTAACATAGGCTTCGCTAAAGATGGTCTGTCTGTGCGCGAGGAAGGGATTTCATTGCCTTTCTTGGTTCGGCCTCAATGGAAAAATGGAGCACCTAACAACGCATCTTCACAGACCAAGAACTACGAGATCGTCCCTTTCATTCTGGGGTGAATTCCATTTCACTTAGGTTGATTCAGGCCGGAGGCAGACCTAAAATTGAGAATCATAGGCTCAGGACTTGATTTGTAACTGACCTTCCTCTGCGTCTGCTGCCATTGACTCTTTTTGAGTAAGATCAGTAGGTTTTGAAAAAAAGCTCACATCCTTCATAGAATCCAAATTGCAAATATTTTGCTTTCTTTTCTGAATCGATGTCTTGTTCGTATTCAAAAGATAATTCATCAATTAAAGATTCCCCGCGAAATGAATTCCTTTTATGTTCAAATTCTCGATAATGATTAGTAAATAGATCATGAATCTCTTGTCCGGGGAAGAAAGCGTATTCTCATTGGGGATAAATTCTGGCCAAAGGCTCTGTATGAGGCTCGTACTGCGGAGCAGGATGGGAGTCCTTTCCATTGCCATTTAGCTAATAAGCCTGTGGATATTGAAGTTCCACAAGCTGTACTTCCTGATACTGTATTTGAAGCAGTTGTTCGAATTCCTTATGATATGCAACTGAAACAAGTTCTTGCTAATGGTAAAAAGGGGTCTTTAAATGTGGGGGATGTTCTCCCGAGAGCCAGAAGTATTGAAGGAATGGCCATAGGAATGGGCGCATCATGACATCGTAATCTGTCTCGCCCGAATGAATTAGTTGGTACTAGTGGCTAATTGCTTTTTTTGGTCGAAGCGCGAATTCCCCCTCTTCAAGCTCTACGAGCGCAACCTCTCTCTTATCTACCTTCGAAAGGTACCGTAGCCAGCGGATTTATTCCCTTCAGATCGTGTCCTTCTTGTAGTACATAGTGCTTACAAGTTTTTCTCACTTTCGGAACGAAGCTAGTTAACAGGTTGCTTTCCGAATCTACTGTCGCGGTCCCCCACTCGGAATGTTTACTGGACAAGGGAAGTTTGGCAATCGAATTGGGAAATTTTCACTTCCAGATTAGCGTGGCCTCATCTCGAGCAATCAGAGCGCCCTCATTCCTGGCCGGCAGATCGTGGAAAATTGCGTGGAAAGCACCCTCAACTAACTAGTGAACCTACTAGCTTTCTTAGAAGCTGCCTTTGATTAAAGCTCACTTGGAGCTAGCTCGTTAGGTTAGGAAGCACGCCGGAAAGCCCCATTCGTCCCCTACCCTAAAAATAGTTTCCTTTATTCAATATCCCCGTGGGGAAAAGAAGTACCCAAGTACTCTCTTGCGGATCCATGAAACAACTCTCAGAAATCTTTTTTCCTTTTGGAAGATACAGGAGCGAAACAATCAACCTATTGATATTGGAAGACCAAAAAGATTCTTCCAGGTTGATGCGATGTATTCCACCAGTTGACTGGAGACTTGATTATTGGTATATCGATCGGTCCAGCACGGATTGAAATAGGAGCCGGTTCGACAGGAAGCTTTTGAAAACGCAGCGCGCCAAACGTTGTACTAGCGCCTTCTTTTGAAGCTAAACAGAGGCTCGAAAGACAGAGTGAACTTCTTCTTCTAGTGAAGTAGGGGACCATCGGAGGCGATGAGTGAAGAGCTGAAAGCCGAGCCACCTATGCTTCTTTTGCTTTAGTCGTTGGGAGTAGTTAGGGCCGGGCAGGCAGCCAAGGTCACGTTGTCGACCTCTTTCAGCCAATCTATCTAATGTGCAGGATCAAACTCATTCTACTCTGCTCATTCTAAAACATCTGATTTGTTCACATCTTGAATATGACCCTTTTTTATAGACCAATTGCCAGAGATTGGCTAGCATGAGGACAGATAGGCTAAAGAGAGGTTAGCCCTAGTTGATTCTGCACTCCCGGGTTCAAATACCCATGGATTTTTTGTTTGCTTACTGGCGGAATATAATTCGAAAAACACTAATTTTCTCGAAGCCTCTTGCTCATATCTCTCATCAAAAGGTGCTATTCTATAATGTCTCTTTAGAAGATCCCCCGCTAACCCTAGTGAGCATTCAAATATCTGTTCGGAAGGAAGCCCCTAGGGACATTCTCTGGTAAACGTGGACGACCGATATCCAAGTACTCGTATAGCCACATCTGCAAGTGAGAGTAAGATCATGATCAGTTCAAGGATATGGAAGCTAATCAGTGCACAGCATTATAAGCGAGCAAAAGCACCTGGATGATGTAGTAAAAGTCGTAGATGGAGAAATGTTGACCTACGCCACCTCACAGGGTGAGTCAGGGCCTAAGATCAGGCCGAAAGGCGTAGTCGATTCCGTATCGCCGCGGAGCAACTGCAGCTACCGGATCTGATCTATCTACTCGGCAATTCATCCGGTGACTACTTTTTCTCTTTATTTATACGGATCAGACATTTCTGTACGGATCAGACATTTCTGTTTCTGCAGGACAAATTTATTATATCATACTCATGGAGCGGCGAATTTTTGGACCGAGCTGGATTTGAACCTAGTCCAGCGCCAACTCTTCGATATATTTCTTGCTGGAAGTACCCCTGATCCCACTGATAACGAGTAGGACCAAATAACTCGATTGGGGTAGTTGCTGAACCATACCACATAGTTCCAGCAACAACAAAAGCCGGGGGTTCAAATGGTTATATAGTGTCATATAGTAATAGTAAGAACTAATCGAATCGAACTCATGGATTTACCTAGGTCGGTTTATGTCCCAATAGAAAAAAAGAACAATTTGTATCTTCGAAGCCGGCCTGCAACCCAGAAATCCCAATCCCATTCTTGCTAACCTCCCTTCGGTCGCCTGCCTTTTTCCTCATCCTTCTATTACCTCCCGGCACGACCCTTCGGTCTGCGCTTGGAAGAAGAAGTAGGAAAAGGAAAAAATATAGTGATAGTTTTATTCTTCGTCGCCGTAAATAGGAATATTTAAAATCCCATTTTTGGAATTTTAAATAATGTGATGGGCGAACGACGGGAATTGAACCCGCGGGGAGAGAAGAAGCGCGTAATTCCCTGACCAAGCGGCGGAAGCTCAGCCTAGAAGAAAGACAAAAAGGAGATAGAATGCCTTTCTTCTCTTAGGATCTTTCTTGAAAGATGTGGTATTGTATTAGTTATGAAAAAAAATAAGGCCACCAAGTATAATGCAGCATAGACCACCCCGAGATTTTTTCTAAGAGAAAAAGGATTGATTTTCCCGCCTATTGGCAAGGCTTGGAAAAGCCTGAAGGCTCCCTCACTGTCAAGGCGACCGGAGGGAGCTTTGAACGCAACTATGGATCCTTACGAATACAAGAGTGGTTTTTTTTTGGGTATAGCAGGACTTGAACCTGCGACCATTAGGTTAAAAGCCCAATGCTCTACCAACTGAGCTATACACCCGATTTGACAACGGTGCGGAAAAGAAAAGAGGGCTAGTTTCAGATAACTCCTCCCTATAATAAGTATAAAAATTGTCTATGATACAAGTGGTAATCGTGCATATATTACCATTATTGATTTGGTATTTTCTGAACGGAGTCTGGATAAGACCGAATCCATTCGATTTCTAAAAAAGATTACTAATCCTTAACTTTTCGAGGAATCCTTCATCAGTGGTTGTGAATGACTGACTTTTTCAATCTTTCGACCTTGGTTCCGTAGCCTTTGCTCAAACCAGTGCTCTTGTCCTTGATCACCTCCCTTCGGTCGCCTCACATATACTTCCCATTGTCTTCTATCTTCATGGTGTGATCTATTTGCTATTCCTAAGTGTTGTGGTGATCCGTGTTGGATCGGTGAGAAGTTTGTAAGGAGTCGGTGTATTTCTTATTCCATTACTGGAGGCTTTTCAGGATTGGACTCCGATCGTCCCGTGGTTTTTTTTCCGCAAGGGTTTTCCACGTTAAAAATTCCTGTGTCTGCGATTTGTATTTGGCATTTTTGGTTTGTGCGTTTTGCTTGGTTCTCTCGCAGGTACTCTCTGGTTTGGAAAACGGTTTTCGTGCTTTCGTTCCCAACAAAGTGGTATCAAAGCCAGGTTCTGAAATTTTCAGAAGGGTGTCAGGAGTTGACAGGTAAACCAGAGAGGAGAGATAGACGCGAAGCCGGTGCACGTGGTAAACCTGAACGGTACTAACTATCATTACTGGAGGAGCAAGATAAATGATCTACTATTTGTCAAGAAGCTGCATCTGCCGGTATTTGCTTCCGAGAGGCCCAGTGACAAATCCGAAGAGGACTGAAATTTTGAGCATATACAGGTGTGTGAGTACATCAGGCAGTTCGTTGACGAGAACGTGTACAACTACGTTGCCAGTATTGAGCACGCGAGGACACTGTGGGATAAGCTGGAATCTTTGTATGCGAAGAAGACCGGGGTAAATAAATTGTTCCTGATCCGGATGATGATGGGTCTGCGGTACAAAGATGGGACGTCTATTACGGATCACTTGAGTGAGTTTCAGGGCGTGGTTGACCAGCTATCCTCGATGGGAGCCAAGTTCGACGACGAGGATCAGGGACTATGGCTGCTGTGTACATTGTCAGACTCGTGGGAGACCGTACGAGTGTCTATGATCGCTTCTGCTCCGGAAGACATGGTCGGTCTGGAGTTTGCCAAGAGCAGGGTACTGAATGAAGAGATGCGGAGACGTTCTCAGGGTACTTCATCCACATCCCACTCAGAGGCGCTTGTTTCATAGAGCCGCGGAAGGGGTAAAAGCAGGGGTCCAGGCGGTGGCAGAGACAAAAACAGAAGAAGGTCCAAGGGTCGGTACGAGGACTCGAAGTGTTACCATTGTGGCAAGAAGGGCCACATCAAGCGGAACTGATTCGCTTGGAAGAGAGAGAAGAAGGGCGACAAGGGGAAGCAAAGTGAGAACACTACAGCAACGACCTCGACACATGGAGGCGACGTGATCATTGTAGGTGATGAGATAGTTATGAATCTCGTATGCGATGACAACTCTTGGCTGGTGGACTCAGGTGCTTCAGCGCACGTATCTCACAACATGGCACTATTTGCTACTTAGACAACAGGCGACTGTGGGGTGTTGAAGATGGACAGGCGGTTGTCATTGGAGATATACACTTGAGGACAAAGATGGGTGCAGTTCTTGTTCTCAAAGATGTTCGTCATGTCCCTGATATCCGTTTCAACCTGGTGTCAGTTGGAAGGTTGGATGAGGAGGGTTTCTTCAGTCTCTTCAGAAATAGTCAGTGGAAGCTTTCCAGAGGTTCGATGGTGATTGCCAGAGGAAGAAAGATGGCCGAACTCTACTATATGAAAGGGAGCGCACATGGGACACATGAGGTTAACGCAGCTACTGATGCGTCTACTGAGTTGTGGCACAAGCGGCTCAGCCATATCAGCGAGAAGGGGATGAGCTACTTGGTGAACAGAAAGGTGATCCAGGCTAAAGTCTACAAAGTTGGAGAAGTGCACGTACTGTTTGGCGGGGAAGCAAAATAGGGTATCTTTCCAAAGTCACCCAAGTTCAAGGAAGCCGGCGTTGCTCCAGTTGATTCACTCGGATGTCTGCGGTCCTATGAAGGTAAAATCCATTGGTGGTGCTTCATATTTTATAATATTTATTGATGACTGTTTCAGAAAGGTTTGGGTCTATACCTTAAAGACCAAGGATCAGGTGCTGCCCACTTTCAAGGAGTTTCAGGCCTTTGTTGAAAAGGAGACGGGCAAGAAGCTGCTATATGTTCGGTCGGACAATGGCGGCGAGTATATCGGTCCCTTTGATGCTTATTGCAGAGAGCAAGGGATACGACACCATAAGACTCCACCAAAGACACCGCAGCTCAACGGTGTAGCGGAAAAGATGAACATGACGCTGATGGAGAGGGTACGGTGTTTGTTATCAGAAGCAAACTTGCCGGACAGCTATTGGGATGAGGCACTTTATACAGCTGCTTATGTTATTAATTTATCTCATAGTGCTCCTTTGCAGGGTGATGTGCCTGACAAAGTATGGTACGGCAAAGAGCCGTCATACAATCACCTGCGAGTGTTTGGTTGTAAGGCCTTCGTGCATGTACCAAAGGACGAGAGATCCAAACTTGAGCCAAAGACGAGGCGGTGCGTCTTTGTCGGCTACGGTCGGGATGAGTTTGGCTATAGACTCTACGATCCAGTGGGAAGAAAGCTCTACAGAAGCAGGGATGTGGTATTCGTCAAGATCAGACCATGACCAACACTCAGGATTCCGAGATGCCTTCTGAGGCTGAGGAATTGCCTGAGTTAGAGTCATTTCGCTTCGAGCAGTTTCCAGAGGACATCGTAAAGTATCCAGTTATGGGGGAGCCAGTACATAGAGTTGCTCCCAACCTTGATCATCAGCCTGCTGATGGTGGTCAGGGTGACCCTCAGGAGGATGAGCATGCCGAGGAGGCAGTTCCTGAAGGGGAGGAGGCTGTAGATATACAGCCAGCACCAGCGGTTCCTTTGAGGATGAGCGGTAGAGAGCGTCGACCATCTACGAGATACTCACCGGGTGAGTATGTGCTACTGACTGACGGGGGAGAACCCGAAAGTTTCACAGATGCTATGGAAGACGAACACATGCAGGAGTGGATGGAGGCCATGCAGGAGGAGATGAGTTCCTTGGAGGCCAACTCTACTTATGATCTGGTGCGGTTGCAAAAGAACAATAAGGCTTTGAAGAATCGATGGGTGTTCAGAGTGAAGCAGACAGATGATGCTACTCGTCCTCGATACAAAGCAAGGCTGGTAGTTAAAGTCTACGGTCAGCGAAAAGACGTAGATTATGATGAGATCTTTTCGCCAGTCGTCAAGTAGTCGTCTATTCGGGTGGTGCTAGCTTTGGCAGCCAGTTTTGACTTGGAGGTCGAGCAAATGAACGTGAAGACGACATTCCTCCACGGTGATCTTGAGGAGGAGTTGTACATGGAGCAACCAGAGGGATTTTGTGAGAAGGACAAGTCATATTTGGTCTGCCGGTTGAGAAAGAACTTGTATGGTCTGAAACAGGCTCCGAAGCAGTGGTACAGGAAGTTCGAGTCGTTTATGGGATATCATGGCTATGCACAGACGACGTCGGATCATTGTGCTTTTGTGAGGTACTTCGCCGAGGATGATTTCATCATTTTGTTGCTTTATGTTGATGACATGCTATTGGTGGATCGGAATGCCACCAGGATAGTAGAGTTGAAGCGTCAACTGGGCGCGGTTTTCTCTATGAAGGATTTGGGCGCAGCAAAGACTATTCTTGGGATGGAGATCAGCCGAGAGAGAGAGAGAGTCCAAACTGCTACACTTGTCCTAAAAGAAGTTCATTCACCGGGTACTTCAGCGTTTCGGGATAGACGGGTCGAAGAAAGTGAGTAACCCCCTTGCGGCTTACTTTAAGTTCACTGAGAAGTGTCCATCTACCGAGGACGAGAAGGAAGATATGGAGCGGGTTCCATATGCCTCAGCCGTAAGAAATCTTATGTATGCTATGGTATGTACGAGGCCAGACATTGCTCACACAGTCGGCACAAGTAGTAGGTACACTTCCAATCCTGGAAGGGTACATTGGAGTGGGGTCAAGTGGATTTTACGATATCTTCAGGACACTGCCGATTGGAGACTTTTATTTGGTGGTGACGAGCTGAAGCTGGTTGGGTATACCGACGCTGATATGGCTGGAGATGTAGACACGAGGCGATCGACTTCGGCTATGTGATGATGTTTGCTGGTGGAACAGTATCGTGATAGTCGCGTTTGCAGAAGTGCGTTACCTTGTCGACGACAGAGGCATAGTACATTGCGGCGACGGAGGCTTGCAAGGAGTTGTTGTGGATGAAAAAGTTGTTACAGGAAAGTGGGTTAAAGCATGAGCAGTATCATTTGCTTTGCGATAGTAAGAGTACTATTCACCATGTGAAGAACCAAACATTTTATAGCCGGTCCAAGCACATTGAGACCCGGTATCATTGGATACGGGATGCTGTTGAGAAGAAGGTTAACGACCCATTCCGCTCAAGCGGAATGCCGATTCAAATGGCAAAAGTGCAACGTCCGGACCCGCTTTGCTCAGCGAGAATACTCGTTTGAGGCAAAAGGATTTTCATACTTGGCCCTTCAGGAGTTCCGGCTTAGGCTTTCAGAGGCTCGCTCGGAGTATCGCTCGACCGAGGTGAAACATCGCTAAGGTGGGTAGCTACGATGAACTTGTCTTTGCTTAACCAGCACACTTAAAAAATGGACGTTTCATGCTAGTCGCTAGGTGAATCACCCCATGCATGCTAATAACAATACAATGCACCTAGCTAAGGGAATAATCCCAACTTGTATTGCTTGTGTTAGAACATGAAAATGAAACTTTGCTTATATAATTGGACCCTCGTATGCTACCTTTGCCTTGTGCAACTGGACCCCGTTATGTCTCGAGTAGAACGATATATGTATACTCTCCGTAGTGCACTGTTCACTTCTTACACTGCACGACCCTAAAATATGTCGCTCGGTATGTTCCTTTACGGTTTCACTCATCGGCTTACCCCTAGGTCCGAGCTAACGTAAATGCTTAAATTTTCTTATAAATGCATGCTTGCCTGCTTATATGTTAACTTGAAATGTTGTCTCGATCCAATGCTTGCCACACAAAATCATGCCACAATCAAGTAAACACTGCCTTGTATTGCATTCATCTAAGTTCCCCGGAAGACTATTGAATAGTCGTTCCGTGCAAGTATGAACCAGAAAGTATCCGGGACCGTTAGGTCGCCAAGGCATTATTCCCGAACCAGGAGATTTGCACCAAATCAATAATTCATGAATCACAGCTCATGGAGCAAAGCTTGTCTCATACTGAATTAACTGGCTTGGGAATCGATATACTATTGTGAACAATCCTGCCTCGAACTTGTACCTGATATATTCTGTCCTAAACTTGATCATGTATCTGACCAGAGACCCGAAGATTAGAGACCTGCATGGTCACGGGACAACTTGTGCACAAGGTCTTAGTTCCTGCGGACGGTCGCTGGGGCACTGGCACCGATCCGATCCGGACGGAACTCCTGATAGTCGCCTGCTTCGGACGGAGTGGCCTGTGATGCCTCATGTTTCTTGCGTCGCATGTCATTCCATCCCGAGACTAGAACCGTCCAAACAGTGGCGCCGTGCCAGTGACCTCATGTTCATATAGATAAGTCATCCTCGCTTAGCGGCAATCCGCGTGCGAGTCATTACATCACAGTCAAATAACTGAAACACCTGAACGATCTTGAATATAATACTTGTATATATATGGAACACTAGAACATCCTCTGCAATACTTCTGGATAACCTGTATGCTCGTGCACCCAAAATATAATCTCGTACTGAAACACTTGTGTTTGCATATGCTATTGCCCCTGAATTTCATATATATATATATATATATATATATATATATATATATATATATATATATATATATGCTCGTGCTTGAATTAACTTAGTTTGCCTAACAGGAAAGGACAAATGGTAAGTTGGTAAGTCTCGTCGTGTTACCTCTTATATCGCACGGTGCACTGCCACACGAGTTAGGCTGTTCATCATTGCCATAAAACTGATCCTAAGACAAGATTAGAAAGATAACTAAATAGATGGTGCACGGAACCTATTGAACGTGTTTGGATTTGTCGAGCGGACGAGTAGCCTTCCCACCAGTGCATTCATGCACTGATAACCCACCAGATTGCTTGCAGGGTGCGGGAGAACCTCGTTCGGTGCGGATGCTTACTTCGTGCGTGCTAAGGCGTGAAGTTCACTCTGGAGTGTTGCGTCCGAAACTGAAGCACATATACAAGACATAATATTGGAACATCACCTATGTATCATTCAATAAATGTAGCCATTTGGCATGCTTTTACTGTTTCAGAGAGAGAGAGAGAGAGAGAGAGAGAGGCTTGGGCGACTTGTAATCTCGGCCTAGCGCCGCCTGTAACACTTGTTCAATATCAATAAAGAGTTTGCTTTACTTCTATACTTGTGTTATTCAATGCTTTCGCTATTGACGACTCTGTGAACTTGTTACCAATCGCCTATGCGTTTATAATTTTGCTGCACTCGGACAATCTGTGAGACTCTGTGGCTTAGACTTCTTACCGCCAGCATGGACCACGACCTTGCACGGGTGTGACTTACGCTCATGCGGCATCACGCCCAGATGGGTCAAGCGATTGTCCCGCGGGAACGCTGGCGCGGTAATTTTCGCCTAGCGGGGACGGCCGATTAGCCTGCGGGAGATCGGGACGTAACAGAAGGAAGTGGCGCTTGAGAAGGTTCATACAGACGACAACGGAGCAGATATGTTCACAAAGATTCTTCCAAGAAAAAAGTTTGAGTACTGTAGGCAGATCGTCGGGATGACGATCCCCTCCATATAGTTGTGAAGGGAGAGATTTGTTGGAGTTGGTGGGATTCCCAACCTATGTGGAGAACACCCCGGAGTGCGACGAGAGCCGTCTGTGGTTAGAGAAGCTCGGGGAGGTGACGAGAGCCATTCGAGAGGTCGAAGAAACTCGGAAGGAAGGAGGAGCAGTCTTCTGTACAGGGGAGACAGTGTTCGAGCCGAACTCGGTTCGAACTCGGTCCGAGTTCGGTGTGGTGTTCCAGAACCTCAAAACCGAAATCGGGCCGAACTCGGTGTGATGTTCCAGAACCTCAAAACCGAAGTCGGTCCGAGTTCAGTCGGCGGACTGAACGAAATTTCAGGGATGTTTTATACATTGTTGGATCGTATCCTACGGTTCAGGATTAGCTGCGGGATTATGGGGTATATATTATGTTTTTCTAACCCTAATTCCATAGAGAATACATAACATATCATCTCAAGGAAGAGGAAAAAAAGAGGCAAGAGTGCGCCATTACAATCTTGGGAAGGAGAAAAAACGATTGGAGACCGTTTCGAAGGAGAAGATCAACTTTGGGTAATTTCTCATTGTCTTCTATCTTCGTGGTGTGATCTATTTTCTATTCCTAAGTGTTGTGGTGATCCGTATTGGATCGGTGAGAAGTTTATAAGGAGTCGGTGTATTTCTTATTTCATTAGTGGAGGCTTTTCAGGGTTGGACTCCGATCGTCCCGTGGTTTTTTTTCGCAAGGGTTTTCCACGTCAAAAATTTTTGTGTCTACGATTTGTGTTTGACGTTTTTGGTTTGTGCTTTTTGCTCGGTTCTCTCGCAGGTACTCTCTGATTTGGAGAACGATTTTCGCGCTTTCGTTCCCAACAATCATAATATTATTATCCTAGTTCTTCGTTTATTTTTTGTTAGTTGGAGATACATGCTCTTCGTATAAGAATAGAGGATACCCAATGATAGGAAGATGATGATAGCAATTAAATGAAAATCCTTGGTGCTACTTGGAATATCCCAACAATAAATTTGTGACTGGATCCAGTAGTTGCGACAATGCTGCTGATATTTGGCAGTAGCAAGGACAAATGAACTTTCTTTTTGGTAAACTTTTCAAAGTCAAGTGTCTAAAAATATCATCATAGTTATCAATTCCCCCAAAAAATATGGTCTATTCTTTCTAATGCAGCCTAGATACCAATAGAGCGAACTTAGGATCGAGCACTTTGATACCATGATAGGTAACTAATACACAGAAGCTAAGCTTGAGCTGTAAGTTTAAGAGCACCTTCACCTTTCTTCTAAACAACTTCTGATTGATTTTCTTCGTGTTAGGTGTATCTTCTTCTTGGTGTGGTGGTGTCCTTGGTATTCCTGCGACTCGAACCGTGACATATTGGTTGGCTAGGTGCCAAATTGATATTCCGTATCGAACAATTTAGATCTAACAAATTTATTGGGTTAACTAAGAGATCTCGATATGTCTATGTAGACCTATTAGGTCCCCTTTAATTCAAGTCCTGCACCTTTTATATGCCCACCTATGGACTGACCATTGCATAAGCCTCTTTTACCTTTCTATAAAGATGCACAAAGATTTCTATATGTTATGCAACCGGAATTGTGCTACTTATGCCCTATAATTTGTCAATTACCTCACCATATTTCATCATATTCGTCATCTGGATCTTTCCTCATTGACTAGTTACACTGATTTTTATATGACATTGAACAAAAATTATACTAGTTATGTCTATGGTTTGTCTATTTATTACTCAACAAATTCTTCATTTGACTGTTTCTTTATTTACTTGTTAAACCCTCCATCTCTCTGCTCTCAACCCCCACATGATTGATGAATTATCTTAATGTATTCAACTAACTATATAAACAAGAACAAGAAAGGACGATGACAAGCTTATAAAATTTGGCAATGATCGAAGCAAATTCAACATCCTTCCAAATCCCACTAACCACCAACTCTCCTTTTTTTTTTTTTTTCTTATATCAACCATTTGGAACCATTCATCCAAGTTGACACACAATTGAGACCACTACATTGAGGAATTTTTGAAAATGAAACATAATATCCTTCGTCATCATGAATTCATTTATTTCCTGCCCCATCCTGAACTATTCACACAGCAGAAGAAGAAGAAGTAGTAGTAGTGGAGGACTTGTAGAGAACAACCAAACCCAATAAACTCTAGTTTTTATATATGAATCAAAACAGCTCCCAATCAAACCTTGGGGTTAGTGTGGAGGAGGCAGTGGAGGCGGTGGACTCTGCGCTCGAGGTCGTCGGACCAAACAGGGAATCAAACACCTCCCAATCCCTAGCCGTAACAACAGCTGATTGCGGCGGTCGCTGCTGCCTCTTCTGCTGCTGTTGGTGCGGATGTGTCACCGTCGTCACAATCTTGGCATTCTTAACTTTGAGCACGTCGAGCGTCTCAACATACTTTTGCACTCTCCTCACCTGCATTTGAATCAGTCATTTTGAGACATTTCAGAGAATGACGTAATACACGATTCAAGCCGATTAATAGATCTAACCTGCTTTCCCTTCTGAACCTCGACATCCTCTACTACTCCAATGCCGTCGAGCCGGAGAAGCAGATTCATCAGCTGCTCGGTCAGGTCCAGTATATCCTTATCAGCCACCTTCTTTCCTTTGGAAACAATCGTCTCCAGAGCTGACACCTACATACAAATCAAAAACATAATCATAGTGTTAGTAATTATTACCATCCAGATATCAGTAGCAATAATGCCCAAATGAGTAACTTTGTCACAAACTTTAGATCAAAGTTCGCAAAATTGGTATCGGATCAGTATCACCATTTTTATGAGTATCGGAATCGGCAGTATCGATGGTTTCGTATCGAAATATCGAATTTTTTGATATCGAAAAACAAATAATTATTAATATTTAATAAAGTATATTTAGACATAGTTTTAAGTATTTTCGGTGTTGTTTTTAGCAGTTTTTGAAATTGAATAAAATAGTAGTCACCCTTGCCAATTGATTTACAAGCGATAGAAAAGTTTATGCTTTTACAACCTTACTTCTTTGTCGAATTGAGCGGAAAAAAAAACTCACAATGTCGATATTAGTCAGTATCAGATATCGGTTGGTATAGAATCTAGACATGCCAAATCGTATCAGTATCAGTCGTATTGGATCGGTATTGACCGATACCACAAACTATGCTTTAAACTTCCAAGAATCAACAGGTACAAATTAATATTATTATTCAATAATGCTAAGTTTACTATCAAATGCTTACAACCTTTTTACAACCCTCTCACCCCCCTGCTATGTGGGACACTCCCGGCCCCACCTCTCCCTCAATAGACGACCGCCACGTGACATTACGGCAACGTGGCAACCACTCGGACAGTCACTGGGTCCCACCTCTCCTCCCTCCTCCAATGGACGGCCGTCACGTGGACTCCACGTAGCCGCCACGTGGCGGTTGTAAGAGGGTTGTAGGCATTTGGTTGTAGTCATAGCATAGTCCATTATTATTTGGCTAAATTATTCTAATGACACATTAACTATAGTGTTCGGGAATTTTTTGGAACATTAACTTTTTAATGCTCCATTTTTGTATCCCAACTTCATAAATTATTTTTTTAATAGATAAAAATTAATACAACATAAATTGCTCTTTTGAAACAATTTTCTTCAATTATGTAGCACATCAAAATACTTTAAAAACATATCTTGTAGTACAAAAGCACAATTTAAATACTTGTATTATTAGGTATTCTTTTGAAATGGTCTTCAAATTTGACGAAATTTGCTTCAAAAGAATAATTTATAAAATTGAACACCGAAATCGAGCAGTAAAAAGTTATATGTGCAAAAAATATCGAAAGTTGGGTACTATTAAGATAATTTAACCAATATTATGTCGTCCTCTCACCCTCAATTAGTTGTGCCGACACTACAGTAGTCAGTAGACATATATGGCATTGTTACCTTGGCGGAGAGCTTGTCGACCTCCGAGCCGACGGCCGAGACGGACTTAGCGGCCTTCTCGACCCTGGCAGCCCTGTGCATCTCCAGCACGCGCTTGGCTTGCGCGACGGGGTCGGCGGACACGGCCAGCTTGGACCTGTCCTTGACCCCCGCCGTGTCCAGGTACTCCCTCGAGTCCCTCTCCCTGTCCTTGAACACAATCTTCTGATCCTGAGGGTGCAGCCCGGTCCTCTCCGCCACCAGTTTCTTTAACTCTCCTACAGTAGTAGTATCTTAACAATTATTCCAACCATGACAACAAAGTATTTTTTTTTACAGAAACTACAGAAGTTGACCGAGTTGACCGAGGCTGTCTCAAGTTTTTTTTTTTTTTTTTTTGGTACTTACAAATTTATTCAACACTAGTTCAAAATTTTATTTAGGACTGTCAAAATTTTAATAGTCAAACAATCCATTGAACTACATGCAGTCCAATCTATTGGGAGAATTGACTAACTCTAAGTAATTTTTTGAGTAAAAAAATTATTAAAAAAAAAAAAAACTTTGAACCAGCTCCGATCAACTTGGTGCCTTTATAAATGTTTTTTTTTTCTTTTTACTATTTTTTAGAACAAGCGTCGGTGTTACTTTACTAACCGAATGATGCCTGCGAGCTGACGTAGATCTCGTAGTGCGCCGTCTCGTACTTCACCTTGACCCTGATCGTGGGCACGGGCGCCGCCGCTGCTGCGACGACCGGTTCGGCGTCGGGGTCGCGCTTCTGGACCAGCATGCCGCCGGGCCTCACTTCCCACACTTCCTCTTCCTTTGCCAATGTAGCTATACTTTCCTTGGTCATCGTCATCGTCATCGCAGTCGGCGTTGATGACCTCGCCATTGTTCGCATCCTCATCATCTTTTCCTACTGTTTCTTTTCGAGGGCGGGCGGACTCGCTTAAGGAAGGATGGAGAGGAGGAGTGTATATACGAGTAAATAAATGTATGCGCGGAATTGATGGGTGGAGGAGGAGTACAAAAATGGAGAAAATGAGAGAAAAATATGTGCTACCAAACTCTGTCGACAGGAGGAGGCCGAAGCTTTCTATATGAGATTGGAAGATGCTTTGCTTCTTCTCTTCAACCTACCATTATTATTTTGTTTTGTTTTGTTTTGCCTTTGCATATTTTTTTTGGTCGTTTTTTTTTATTTTCTATTTGCATAAAAAGTAGCAGAAATTTAATAGAAATCTTACAGAAACATAGACCAGAGATGGTATCAAAATATATATGGAAGATAAAAAAAAATAAACCAAAAATGGTAGGCCCAAGGGAAAGGAATATATCCTTTTTATTTTATTTTATTTATCTTCTACATCTGTTTGCTATCATTTTTGTGAATTTTGTCCTCTTTTTCTAAAATGTTTGCATAAGAATATGTGAAATATACAAAACATTTGTGGCAAACATCTCAGAAAAAAGGACAATGGTACAAATAAATATATGCTGGTAAAAATAATATATAATTGATAGATATATAGGTTTTTTTGGGAAAATTTTATACAAAGCATTATACTTTACGTTAATTCCATCGAAAGTATCGAACTTTTAAAATTTTCATCCAAAGTATAAAAACGTCTATTGAAAGAACGTTTTGTATATTTATTATTTAAAAAATTAATATAATATCCTTTTTGTTAACGGACGTTTATTGTAAAAAAAAAAATTTAAAAACGACGATCCGATGGACGTTATATATATATATATATATATATATATATATATATATATATATATATATATATATATATATATAACGTCCGGATGGACTTTTTTTCTTGAGAAACGTCCATCGGATCGACGTTAAAAAATTAAAAACGTCTATCCGATAGACATTTCTCAAGGAGAAAATGTTCATCCAATGGACGTTATATATATATATATATATATATATATATATATATATATATATATTCTCACTCATCTCTCTATCACTCTCTCACTTCCGTCTCATCTCTCTCTCTCTCTCTCATCTCTATCTCTGGTCTCTCTTTCACTCTTTATCCTCTCTCTCTCTCTCTCTCTCTCTCTCTCTCTGTCTCTCACTCCCATTCTCTTTCCTCTCTCTCTGTTCCTCTCTCTCTCTCTCTCTCTCTCTCTCTCTCTCTCTCAACCTGTCATTCTCACCCTCTCTCTCTCTCTCTTTACTCTCTTTTTCTCTGTCACTCTCATTCCTCTCTTTACTCTCTCCATGTCACTCTTTCCTCTGTCACTTTTTTCTGTATGCTATTATACTAGGTAATAATAGTCTCTGTACAATAGGTAACATTCAATTTGTAATGTTTAAATTTTAACGGTTAAATTTAGCTTATATATATGACTTATTTGTTTTGTATATCTCATTCACTCTTACTCTCTTCATCATATTTTTCTCATACAGAAAATAGCTTACAATCGGTGAATTCAGAAGCCAAATTCAAGTCAGAAGATACTTTCATCCATTGTCTCCTACCATTTTCTCCTAAGCTTTTTCTGGCATACCTCTGTAAGTCTCAATTCAGACGAAAGTTTGTGACTATGGATCAAAATTTAGTAATAATTTGCTACCATGGAGGTATACTGGATGGATTATCTTACCAAGGAGGTAATACTCATCTTATTACCACTTATCAAAATATCACATTAGCTAGTTTGCGTAGTATTATTTATGATAGTTTTTCCATAAATTATGATTTTACAATAAGGTGATTTTATGAAGATGTGTTGATAATAGTAGATTATGTAGAAACATGAAATTTTATTGTTCAAAGTAATTTAGTTTCATCTTGTATTAAAATTTACATCATTCCATCACTAGCAAATATCGACACAACTATCATTTCAAGTAGTCAACATTTTTGTGATAACCAAGATTTCAATGTTGGTTCTAGTTGTATAAATCATACTGAATTGAACTCTGATACTGAAAACAATGATGTTGACGATGAAAACAGTGATGATTTGGTTGAAAATTTAGATTATTATTTAGATGATAATGATGCTAATGTAGCTGGTTGCATTTTCGGGTTAATTGTTGGCAGACAATTTGATTCTCCTCAGGATTTTCGAAATTTTATTAGCGACCTAGAAATTACATATAAACTTAGTTGTTCATCTAAACATAACAATCATCAAAGAATAGTGTATACTTGTGATTCTCCATACTGTTGTTGGAGAGTATACGCTAAAGCTAATGGTGATTGTAGTACATTTAAAATTCATGCATTTGAAGGTAGACATTCATGTTTAGGTGAATTTACAGGAGGACATCATCCACTAGACACTACTGCATTGGTAAGAAATAAAATAATTGGTTAAATTAGAGATAACAACTCGTATAGTCCGACACACATTGTACACGATATACTTAGAGAACATCGGATACATATTACATATTCCAAAGCTTAGAGAGCTAGAAAACTTGCATTATCTGATATTAACGGCAATTACATTGATGCATATGGTAGTCTTGAGAAATATTGTTTTACAACTATGAAAACAAATTCCGGTAACAAATTTCGGTCATCAAGTAATAAATGATAGGAAAAAAAATAACATCTAAAAATTTAATTTAATAATTATATACTTACATCATAGGTGGTTAATGTGTCAAATCGATGCCGATAAAAAGATATCACTTTTGTCATACAATGCACGTAATCAATATTTTCAGTATTCCAGCGAATGCCTGCTGGCCATACTGTTTGTTCAGCTCTATATATACTAACTGGTCTACCAATCTTGAAGTGCTCGTAACACAAGAACTACAAAGAAGAACATAAATAAGATCCAAATAAATATAGCAGATATTATTCTTTTTTATTCATACATGTATAAGTGTTAGACATCTACTTATATTTTTTGATGTTGTACCTTTTGATACCTTACTCACAAAAGACGTCATAGAGAGGTATAAATATGCTAACATTGCTTCACTCCATGCGTGTTTTGTGTGGGAATGGATGTCCGTAAGAAATTGTAGCAGTCGCACGTTGATCATATTTTCCGTGGCGTCGGGAAATAAAAATGAACCGAATAGACACAGTAAGTAAGCTCTAATGCAACATATCACCTGAAAATATAATTGAATATTGATACCATCTACATTAAACAAATATTCACAATAATTAATACATGAAAATAAATATCGGTTGGATGTTTAGCGATGCGAACATGGTTTCAAAGATTTTTGCGTGGCTTGAACCTGAGTGGTGTATGGGAAAATTTTGAGGAATGTTCTTTGGATCATGGATTTCGGGATAGCAATGAGCCGGTCAACAACGCAAAATTGTGCAAGAGATCAGTGCAACGCTTTAGAATATTTGTAGCCTAGTAAGATTGATATCATGTGTCTCATGCAAGAATTACTCGAACGGTTCTGTAAAAATTGTGTAGAAGTTAGGATAATGTTGGATAAGGATTTGAAATGAATGACATGGTCGATGAGGAATAAGAAAATCAGAAGAGATTATGTGATACGTGGGGATTGAATCAAACAGATGAACTTCGTGTCGAGGATTGAAAGTTTTATGAATTTTGTGGTGCCTTCACCGTAGCTTGACCGACTTCGCTATCGCTAAGCTTGTCACGCCCCAGTCCCAAAATGTCGAGGGACTAGACACGTGACAATGGCCAGCAGCACGCACCGATGGACAAACCCAATCTAATGGATCCATCAGGGCATACTTAAGCTGTAGATACAACAATAATGGTCTACTAATTTCATCCACAGAATGAATATATCAATACCAACAAAAGGAACAATATCAACATCAAATCACAAATAAATAAATCGGGGAACAACCCGATAACAAGTCTGATACAATTGTTCATTAAACAAGAATGTAAATAGCATCATAGAATGAGTATAGAAGAAACTTATACTCAGAAAAATTTATGGCAATCACCTAGTCCTCGGTTCCTGGTTCTGCTCCACTGTATGCACCTGATCCTGCTTTTGCTCCTGCTAATGCTCATGTACTGTATACCTCAGGGTGGATCTCCTCTGCTAATCCTGGGGACATAATCCGGATCCAGGTCCTCAGGGGACATAACAAGGTACAAATAACTCATGCCAAAATAAATGCAGTGCAGCAATAAATGAAACAATAGGGTAACTATATAACCAGCTAAGTGATATGCAAGTTGAGAGCATCACTAAAACTCAGGCTGAAACCACTACAAGCTCTGTGTCTGGGAGCCGGTAGCAGTGATATCACGTAGTGGGCCAAGCTCGGGTTTAGAGTCTTGAGCACCGCATTAATAAGGGTTTTATATATATAATCAGCCGGTAGCCTGTGTGTCTCTCTCCACCCAATGTAATCACACGTCTCATGTCCATGACACGCAAGATCAATACTAATGCAGCAAGTCATATAATGTCTATGAATATAATGTCTATGTCACAATCCTGCAACCTACACAGAATCACCTTGAATATTTCAAGAAGATTTTGTCTTATGAATAGTGTCAGGTGTCCTGGGTATAACGTACTTGATAATGCAAGCACGAGAATGCAAAGGGTCACGATATCCTGGTCTAGGTGACGTTACACAACTCTGCGTAAGGGGTTGGCACCCGAATATTATTCGGACGCTAAGTAAGTCACACGGTCCTAGGTTAAGCATGTACAACAGTTAATAAATAAGTCAAGAAAATAAGTAATCAAGATTGTAATGTTTGGCAAGGTACACTTGCCTGGGGTTCTGACTCCAACTGTAGCTCTGGTCTCAGTGGGATTTACAGGTACTCCTCCGGTTGCAGAAATAGACATCACCATCAGATTCAAAAAATATCAAATATCTAGAAACACCTGTCCTTGAGTCCAATTTGGACACAGGGGCAAAAATGACAGTTTCTGGTCAAAGCGGGATCCACATGTGGGCCGCTTTGCACCGAAAAATGTGTCAGAAGCAAGGGTCTCTAAATTTGTCAAACTTAGTGTCAACAAGTCCAGAACGATGATACGAACCCAACAGAACTTCCAGAATTGGATTCCGATGAGCCGATCACAAAATCGCCCGTCAAGTGGAGCCGTGGGGCCCACGATATACGATTTTGTCAACGTTCTCATAATTGAACCAAACTTGGGTCACAGGACCAGCGTATTGCTACGAGTCCGTTGGCGTAAGTTTCGTTTTGATCCGACGTGTGAACACAAAGTTACAACAAGATCCAGAACATGCCGATACGGGACGTTGTCGGCGGATACACGTTGATTCAGGTGTGCACGCACATCCAAATCAACTTCTGCGAAATTTTGCACGTCCGTATCAACGGCGCGCACTTTTCGGTGAAGACCGCACACGACCAACTCGTCCCGTTTGGCGGGGCGCACTCAGTTCCGGAGGAAAACGGGGTGTTATTTTTTCTGTTTTTGGATTGCAGTTCGTGATCGCCACAGGACGCGACACACCGAGCGGGTTGCACGGACATCGAGAGGGTTACACAGCCTATGCGTCATAACAGACGGAACGGAAAACGGGGCAACGAGGAGAGAGAAAATGCTACCTGAACAGGGCTACGCAGAACGGATTTCTCGTATCCGCGAGGCGACGCGACACAACACGCCGACACAGCACAGTGTCCTGTGCTAGGGTTCAGACGGTTGCTCAGGGAGGCCGGAGCTTCGTCGGAGGAGGGCGAAGTCGGCTGCGGGGTGGCGCTGCCGGAGGCGGTGCCGGGGCTCGCGGAGGCGGCTGCTGCTAGAGACGGAGGAGGAAGGAGGAGGAGAGGGCGGCAGAGCGGGGTCGTCGTGGCGGAGCAGGGTCAGGCGACGAAGCTCTGGCGAGGGCGGCGAGGCGGTGGCGGTGGCAGCGGCGAGGGCTGGAGGGGGTTTCGAGGAGAGGGCGACGCTGGGGGTATTCGTCGGGGACGATGACGGAGCGGGGGGTTAGGGTTCAGGCGGCGGAGGGGTTAGGCAGTGGCTGGAGGCGGAGGGGGTTAGGGTTTTTATAGGGCGAGGGGACGCCGGGTGAGGCGGAGGAGAGGGGGTCGTGGGCCGGGCGAAGCGGAGGAGGAGGCGGTTGGCCGCGGGCGAGGCGGAGGGCGTAGGAGATCCGACCCGACCCGATAAGGTTGGGTTCAGTTTAGTTAAACCGGTCTGGGTTGGTTTGGTTCAATTGAACCGGGTTTAATTCTAGGTTTTTATTCGGTTTATTTAAACTTGGTTTTTAGGTCTTTAAAAATGCTTTCGGAGTCCAATAAATTTCCGGAAAATTACCCTATGTCTAACTTTTTATTTTACACCAGAAAATATTATTTTCATAATTATTTAACATTATTTAAAAATTATTTAATCTCAAAATACCTTAGTTTTAATTGCAGAAAACTCCCAGAAAATTATAAAAAATCCATTTTAAAAATCTTAAAAAATCAGGGTGTTTACAAAGCTGGTTGAAATACATGTATTTCGGGGGCGCCTTAAATATGTGTACGATCCAAACTCAGCGATATACTGAACTCGAACCAACTTCGCTATCACTAAGCTTGGTTGAAATGCATATATTTAGGGGATGTCTCGAATGTGTGCACGATTCAGACTCAGCGGTATACGAAACTCGAATGCAGCTACATGTGAATATGATTAGATGTGAATGGAACTAGTACAATTGGAAGATAGCTTAATCAAGCGATAGCGCGACAAAGAGTTAGCACAAAATAATTCAGATTGGACAATATGCAATGATTCGGAAGAATTGATGAATCGAATTTGATGTTAGAGACGGGAATCGAGTTGGTTTGATGATACGCAAATGATGATAAAGAATTGATCTTGTGTATAACATAGACGTTAATAATCGGTCAACAATAAGATATAGTGCAAAGGAATATTTGATGGTTATATGGACAAACTCGATGAAATAGAACGCAATGAAGATTAGTAGACATGGGCTCGAGGATTCTCTAGTTGATGAATGATAGATTTATGATTAATGCGAACTTGAGGAAATGAATGCTTGAAGACAGATCTTAGATCGATGCAACGAGATTGATGTTTAGGAAGATATTTGATATAAATTGTAACTCGGATGAAATGAACGCATAACAAGGCATAGCTCAATGAGTTTTGAGGATTGCTCTAGTATATGGTTGAAGAATGAATCAAAGTCGAGGATAAGTTAGCTTAAAAATTGATGCAAGTAATGCTTGATGGTTTTGCGAACGAATACGTGAATCATGTCGAACGATTTAGAGTATACGATATGAGAATTATGGTTTAGAGATTTGAATCATGACTTGGTGAACTTGACTTGGATAGATGGATAAGTAGACTTTAGCGGATACTTCTGAGGAGATAGACTATGCGAATTGATAGGTTTGACATGCGATATCACATGATGCATCGAGAATTGTGTTACAATGGATTTTACCTTAGGACGACTTTGCTAAATGGACTCGTATCCCTGGCTTAAGATATTTTGTTTGTGTAGGATGATCTATGCTTGATGTTATAAATCTGAGTGATGCAAGCTTGTATAGAATATTCTGTACAAACGAACAATGGTTTGACCTTAGTTTTGGGTGAGCCTGCTACTCTGGATTTACACATTATGGATGGTGATCGGGATTGTGACTATGACATGGTGAGCTGACCTAGTGGTTAGGCAGATGACCCATTGACGAGATTTGAGTTGGTGTGATTAACCTTAGAATTTGCCTGGGTAAGACTTCAGTGCTGGGGTAGCAATAGTTAGAATTAGGACGTGATTTTGAGATATGTGCCTTATAAGAATTAGTGTTCTACATGATTGGAACAAACGATAGAATTAGGGATTTGTCGGTGAAATTACTTGAAATCGAATGGATCATGCAAGCAAAATTTGAAGTTAATATCGAGGACTTGTCGGATTCATGTTAGTGTTGAACGTATGAAATGAATCGTATGCTTGGAAGATGTTCTCGATGGTAGTACAATACTAAGGATTTGAAATCGAATTGGAATTGACTTGGATTTTGATCGACTTCGCTCGTAGTATCATGGTGATTTTATAAGGCGAAAGATACTTGATGATGATTCGTGTCATAGCAAGGATTGATTGGAAACAAAAAAAAGTATCGATGAACGGATTGGATATAAAGTTGATATGTGCCAGGATAGATAAGTTGAAGATCGTTCTTGAAGATTGAACAAACGTAGATTTTGACTTGGTTAGGATGCAGACGATATCATCAAAATGTATATCGTGTTTGGAAGAGTATGATTGTTATATGCATGAGGTATGAATAAGGGATTGGTTAGGTCTTGTTCGATGAATGAGTTTTCGGAAGATAAAACTTGTAAGCGACGAGTGATAAGCATGGAAGATAGTGCAAGATTCTAGCGTGATTGAGAGATGGCTCGGAATAGAGGATTGTGTATCAAATATGATTTGGATCTAATTTGAGAAATGTCACATGCAAAGAATTGGTGGATATTGAAGTTAAAGTTTTAAGGATTTTTGGGATGTTGGTTAGGCGTAACACTAGATTTAGTCAAGCGATACCAAGTGATTTGTTGGGACGTATTCATGACTCAGAAGTTAAGTGATAGAACGTCGGGTGGTTCGACCTAGTTCTAGTTTGTCCCTTGTGTGAGCAAGTTATAGCATACCCCTGTGTGTTTAAGTAGTGCAACTCTGGGCTAGGCATAGTAGAGTTTAAGGCAAGGATTTGATAGACGGCTAGGATATGGTCGGACTTGGAATAGATAAAAGAAGGATAAGTGTAATCGAGGATTTGAAGATAAACGTGATATGTTCAAGTTTTGTGTAGAAGTGTTGTACTTGGATGAGTTCAATCTTAGTAAGTTACGAGGACGAAACTTCTTTTGAGTGGTATATTATGTAACAGTCAACTTCACTCAGTTCTGCAAGATGACTCAAACGACATATCAGCACTTGGACTTGGAGTTTTCAGCGGTTCACTCAGAGTTTCGCTCGGCCGAGGCAAAACCTTGTTCAGGTGGGTGGCTACGATGAACATGTCATTGCTTGGCCTGTACACATAAGCATTTGGAATATACATGCTAGATCACTAGGCGATAACCCCTTACATGCTAATAAGAATACAACACACCTAGCTAAGGAAATAATTCCATCTTGTATTGTTTGTGTTAGAACATGGAAATAAAACTTGGTTTATTGTTAGTTTCTCGTACTACCTCTTTAGACTCGTGCTAGCGTAATTTTTTATGTTTTCAAGTAAGGCTATGCCGCATATTTTCTTAAAGTTATATTCATATTGTTCCAATGCTTATCTGCTTTACATATTCGATATGCTTGTCATAAAGAACATGCCACGAATCATTGCACTTCACTATTAATGGATTGCTTAGTTGAGGCAAGAAGGCTATCAAGATAGTTGTTCTGAGCTAAGTAATTGAAATATTGAAAGGCTTCTGGACCGTTAGGTCGCCAAGGCAGTTTTCGTACTAGGTGACTGCGGTATAGAAAGTCAAGCAAGATAAGATCATGACATCTCTAGAATCAACACTCGTTCTATACTGAATTTGACGGCTCGGGGAGTCGATAAGTCCTGATAAGACCCTGACTTGAACCTGTACCTGATGCGAGAATCTGGAAGACTTGAGGATACGCGTGGTCATGGACAACTTGGTGCACAAGGAAGATTTTTAAATCTCGTTCCGCGGACGGTCGTCGGGGCACAGAGGCCGATCCGACCGGTCGGAACCTCCTGACTGTAGTCGCATGCTTCGGACAGGGATGGGTGCAATGCCCCCTGTTCTTGCTTGCACACCATCTCTTCTCCGAGACTACACCGTCCATTATGTCGTCGTGCTAGTGATCTGTTCATATAGATTAAGTTGGCTCGATTGCGATAATCCGCGTACTAGTCATTGCATTGTGACTACTGTTCTGAGTAGCATATCTGTATCTATATTTATATCTAAATAACCTAAGAGTATTACACCTGAGTATTCAAATAACATCATCCTCCCGAGTCAGAAATACGCTCGTGACACTTGTGTTTGCATATGCGATTCCTTGCTTTCATATATATATTTCGTTCTCAGTTTAACTTGGTTTACCTTGGACAGGGTGTAACACCCCGTTATGCTCAAGCGGACTGCCGATTTAAACGACAAAAGTGCAATGTCCCGACCCACTTTGCTAAGGCGAGAATACTCGTTTGAGACAAAGGATATCCAGACTTGTCCCTACAGGATTTCTGGCTTAGGCTTTCAGAGGCTCGCTTGACGTATCGCTCAACCGAGGCAAATCATGGCTAAGGTGGGTGGCTACGGTAAACTTGTCTTTGCTTAGCCAGCACACATAAAATGTGGAACGATACATGCTAGTCGCTAGGTGAATCACCCCCTGCATGCTAATAAGAATCCAACGCACCTAGCTAAGAGAATAATCCCAACTTGTATTGCTTATGCTAGAACATGGAAATGAAACATTGCTTATATATATGTTCAGACCCTCGCATGCTACCCTAGATCGCGTCGCTCGGGAAAGTCCCTTACGATCTCACTCCTCGGCTTACCTTCGGGCCCGAGCTAACGTGAATGTTTGTGTTTATACAAATGCATGCATGTCTGCTTGTATGTTGCCTTATTTTTATCCAAACCCCGGGAGACTACTAAGTAGTCGTTCCGTGCATGATTGAACCTGCAAGTATTCGGGACCGTTCGGTCACCAAAGGCAGCCCTGAACCAGGGGAATGCATCAAGGCAAGTCACTCACTGAACAAAGAATCAAGATTCAAGTATCTCGTGTTCTAGTGCACTCGTGTTCTCGTGTTCTCGTGCACTCGTGTTCTCGTGTATCTCGTGAAATTGGAAAGACCCTGACCTGCATGTCGCGGACAACTCGGAAATGAGGTATAGTTCCACGGACGGTCACCGGGGCACTGGGACTGATCCGATCCGGATGGAACTCAACTCTATTGTACAGTCCATTGTGCTGGACGAGATGGCTTGCAGCGCCCAATGTTCTTTTCGCTGCATACCATTCTCTCCAGTGGCTTAACTCTATTGTACAGTCCATTGTGCTGGACGAGATGGCTTGTAGCGCCCATTGTTCTTTTCGCTGCATGTCATTCTCTTCAGTGGCTGGGTCCTTTATGGCTATGCCAGCGACAATTGTTCATATAGATAAGTCATCCTCGCTTAGCGGCTATCCGCGTGCGAGTCATTGCATTGCATCGAAAGAACAACTGAACACCTGAACGATCATGATACTACGACTCTCGTGTTGCATATGCTATTGCCTTGGTTTTCATTATAAATGCCCCTAAATATTTATACATGCCCATGCTTGAATTAATAACGTTTGCCTTGGACAGGGAATGACAAATGGTAAGTTGGTAAGTCTCGCCGTGTTTTCTCTCATGTCGCACGGCGCACTGCCACACGAATTAGGCTATTCAAATCTTGCATAAAACTGATCATAAGGCAACTAGAAAGATAACATAATAGTTGGTGCACGGAACCTATATTACGTGTTTGGATTTGTCGAGCGGGCGAGTAGCCTGCCCACCAGTGCATTCAATGTACTGATAATCCACCAGGTTGTATGCAGGGTGCGGGAGAACCTCGTTCGGTGCAGATGCCTCCTTCGTGCGTGCTAAGGCCAGGAGATCACTCTGAAGCCTTGGGACGCTGCGTCAGGAACAGAAGCACATATAGAAGACATAATGTTGTGAACATCGCTTGTACAATCATTCCACAATTGTAGTCACTTTGCACGCTTTTACTGTTTCAGAGAGAGAGAGAGGCTTGATCGAATTGTAATCTCCACATGTAACACTTGTTTATATCAATAAAGAGTTGATTTACTTTAACTTGTGTTATTCAATGCTTTCGCTATATTGTCGACTCAGTGAACTTGTTACCAATCGCCTATGCGTTCATGACTCCGCTGCACTCGGACAATCTGTGCGACTCTGTGGCTTAGAACTCTTACCGTCAGCCAATGAACCACGGCCTTGCACGGGCGTGGCTCACGCTCGTGCGGCATCACGTCCGGATGGGTCAAAGCGATCGTTCCGCGGGAGCGCTGGCGCGGTGATTCTCGTCTAGCGGGAACGGCCAATTTAGCCTGCGGGTGATCGGGACGTGACACAGGAAAGGACGAATGGTAAGTTGGTAAGTATTGCCGTGTTACTCTTATATCGCACGGTGCACTGTCATACGAATTAGGCTTATATTATATGCCATGAAACTGATTCTAAGGAAAGACTAGAAAGACAACAATGATATAGTGCACATAATAATTGAACGTGTTGGATTTGTTGAGCATGCGAGAAGCCTTCCTACCAGTGCATTCATGTACTGATAACCCATCAGATTACTTGCAGGGTACGGGAGTATTCGTTCGGTATGGAAACCCCTTTGTGCGCGCAAAGGCGTGGAGTTCGCTCTGGAGCCTTCGAGCGTTGCGTTCGGAGCAGAAGCACATATACAGGACAAAATATTGGAACATTGTCTATGTATCATCCCATGTTATAAGCCACTTGGCACGTCTTTATTGTTGAGAGAGAGAGAGAGAGAGAGAGAGAGAGCGCTTGAGCGACTTGTAATCTCAGCCTAGCGACGCTTGTAATATTTATTCAGAATCAATAAAAGCTAGTTTTGTATCATAATTGTGTCTGTTCTATGCTTCCGCTATATCGACCTTGCGAACTAGTTATCTCACAGTCCGTTCTATGTCTGGCCTTGCGCGGACGCAACTTAGGCTCGCGCGGCATCACGTCCATGCGAGGACGAACGGTCCTGCGGGACTGTGGCGTGACACCCACAACCTCCACATAGTGATCATCCCCATCAGAGGCGGATCCAGAAACTAAAACTGAGATAGGTTACTATAGATTAGGGTGGGCTAAACCCATATAAAAAAAAAATCAAATATTTAAAAAAATATAGAAAAAAGAAAAAAAAAAATTTTGGGGGGGGGGAGGGGCTCACACATACTACTTGTGTATCCTACGCGGTAAAAATTAACATATATGATATAAAACGCGATTCAGAAGGACATTTTTTGCGTAAAATACGTATTTTCGTATGACGTTTTTCATGATCACAATTTTTTTTCCATTGGGTGTCAGTAGTTACGTCTATCAGAACGACGTTTTATTTTTCTAAATACAAATATCCTTAACTTTGTGCTTTGTATAAAATATCAGCAAACATTTTTGCTGTGTATGCGATTTTTTTTTTTTTTTTTTTTTTTACATTATTTATTCTTTTAAAATTTAGCAATAGTAGCCACATAAAGATTTTGCTAAGAGAGTATGGGTCTAAACATTTGCTTCAGGTATTACTCTGATTGTATGTGCGCATTTATATCATTAGATATAGGGGTTTATGTGGGAATATGATGTTACACTTCCATAATTCATGTGTTATAAGAGTGCGATTTTCATGGTCAGACTCATTTCTTTACATATCATGTAAATATTAATTCTATTGTTGTAGGCGAGATTATTAAATTCCTTTTGGAAGGAATAATAATTAAGTACACGTTCGGTTTGTATTAGTTCGTAGAGCATCATTAGTAAGGCTCATCTTACATTATATATTCTAGATTTAAAATATAGGAGTTCATTTTGTAGTATAGTAAATTTTATTTCTAGTTTTAATTTCTAGATTTTAGGTCATATTCTACCCCTGTGAGTTATATATTGGACTTCTCAATTTCTAGATTCTAGAATGTAGGAACCCATTTTGTAGAATAGTAAGTCACAATTTGAAATCAAACTTTCTAATTTTTTTTTTTTTTTTCACATCAATTTTTGACCACACAATCTTTCAGACCGGAGCTCACTTTATACTACTATTCTCATATAAATCCAACTCATTCTACAGTTACCTTATTTTTTAGAAAAATTGGTCACAAATTGTATTAGAGAGTCCTAACTACCAATGATGCTCTTAGAAAGTATTAGCATTTGTCTTTTCCAAAAATATTAGCATTCAAAGTTCAAACTAATGCTTCATGGTTAGATTTTTAATAGAACTTCGACCAATTTTTTTTTGTTCTTTTAGGAAAATTAAAGTATATAAGTTATTGTTATCTATTGTTGTGAACATTACAATTCTTGGTTTAATTCATAATAGAATAATTTATATAACATTATTATGATGTAGGGCTAATTTAGAAAAATATGATCAAATATACCAACCACAGTAATGCAAGATTCTTGTGCGAATTATAAGAAATATGCAAATCAAAGATTTTCCTTGGGCTGTTGGGCACATTAGTTGGGATGTTGTGATGTCTTGAGGAAATCTTGGAATTTATATATTATAAGTAATCTTAAAGGAAGCACAATAAGAATTTAATATAAATTGATAGGAAACTTGAGGAAGAAATGTTGAAGCAAATGGAAAACTTGTGAAGGTCTGTGGCAAATGTTCTAGTACATTTTCTTCTTCTTCTTAAAATATGTTATACACAAGTTTCTTGAGGAAATATTGGGATTCATATATTACAAGTAATCTTTAAAAAAATTGCACAGTAAGAGTTTAATACATGTAGAGGAAGAAATGTTGAAGTAAATGAAAATTTTGTGAAGGTTTGTGGCAAATATTTTCCATCTTTTTTCTTTAAATTTGTTATATACAAACTTATTGAATATTTGATACTGCTAGTCATCTTTACCAACAATTGATATGTTTTAAATTTCAAACTAAAAAAAATAAAACTATTCTTGCTGTATTTCAAATCCTTAAATATAAATATGAAACGAACGAAGAACTTATATTTGATTTGAAACAAATAAAAACTTATTTAGTATGTAGTGTAACAAAAAACTTATTTGATTTGAAAACATTATTTTGGTTATACTTGTCAAAACAAGTTTAGTTTACAAAACAAAACCTCAAAGACCGAAAATTTTATTTTTGTCCGTCTAGATTACCGAAATTTTGTCTAACAAAATTCCCCTTTCAAAACTAGGTTAACAAAACTAAATACACAGTGTAGGTTTTATTGAATTGTAGATAAAATCTTACAATAATTCATATAATTAATATTGTATCCCACAAACTCTTCCTAACGAGTATCACTACACCAGCTTCTCCTTCTCTCTATTTCCTTTGATTTTATTATGCTTCAAAACCTTGGCACCAAATTACTGTTATAAAGCCTCTGCTATAGAATTCTCCTAAATTTCTATTATGCAATTTGAACCGCCAAAGAATTACCAAATATTATCCAAAGCTCTCTGAGCTAAAATTTGGGTTTAGGAACCAAAAATTCGATTCTAGTGAGCATTACCTGCTATGTATGTGCTTGAGAAAGAGGGGGACCCACAAGAAGAGTCCAGTCCCAATCCAACCGACAGTCGTGTCTATATTCGGTGTATGCGTTACATTACAGGGAAAGAGACGGTGTGACCTACCGGTAGGGGACGGATCATTGTCCAAATAGCCTACTATTACCTACTCCCACACTTCACATTATTAGCTCATTATTGTCACTAAACAATTTTCT
Source organism: Iris macrosiphon (assembly GCA_036927795.1). Classification (NCBI taxonomy): domain Eukaryota; kingdom Viridiplantae; phylum Streptophyta; class Magnoliopsida; order Asparagales; family Iridaceae; genus Iris; species Iris macrosiphon. Next base: position 139,698,428 of record JAYESA010000017.1, read on the forward strand.
TTCTTTTATTTCGGTTAAGGGCTTGCAACTTATATATTTTAGTACCAAAAATAATATCAAAATAATAATAATTAGGTATCATTATCTCATGAATGAGAGAGAGAGTGTGTGTGTGAGTGTGTGTGGGGTATTTCAAAATCATTCCCATACTTAGGAAGAAAATTAAAATTTTAAAGAAAGTCAGTGGGTTATATATATATATATATATATATATATATATATATATATATATATATATATATATCACGAATCGTCCGTCACGTGGGCACGGGCCACCCGCAGTCACCTTTACGGGCAGACCATATAGTGTTGTTCAAGTTTTTTTTTCCAAAAATATTCTTATATTTAATAACTAAAATTTTTTCATTAAATCTCTAGTAATATAAGTTGGTTTAGAAAGAATTCAAAATTGAGCCGTCTAAACTGTTTGTAAATGCTCCATAAATTATTTTAAAGAAACTTAACTAATTATTTAACTACCTAATGTAATGGAATTTAATTATAACTAAACAACTATAACTCAAGTGGGTAATATGAGAGGCATTTTTTTTTTATTGCTTGAGTTCAATTCCTAGATATGACAATATTTATATTATTATTTTTACTTAGTTAACATAGACAATGAAAAGTTAGATAACTACTTATAAAAGAAGAAAAATTAAGGAAGAGTTGTTGTTTTGGTGCATTCAAATAGTATAAAATATGTGCAATGCACTGCATATATACTAGTATAGACAATAGACATAATCATAATTTATAGGGGTGAGCATTATTCGGTTTTGGACATAGAATCGAACAGATCGAACCAAATAAGTGGTTCGATTCAGTTTCAGTTTTGAATATACTAAAATTTCTTATTTTGTTTTGGTTTCGATCCAAAATCAGATAAGCCTTACGCAATTATAAAAATACCCTCATTTTATGCATATTTTATGATTAAAATAAGTATATTTTTTGTATAGTTTAAAAATAATAATCCTATGTATGTATAAAAAATATATATTTTTAATTTAATTTAACCATAAATTGAATCGATTATCGGTTATGATTTGGTTTCGATTACGACTAAATTTTGTTCGGTTTCGATTTTGAATTTTTTAGAAGTTCGATTTATTCGATGTTTACTATTTTTGTTTGTTTGAAATCGAATAAACCAAATGCTAATCCCAATAGATTGAGTTGCTAGATTTACGAAAAATAAGGAGCGTAGGCTTATGTGATTATCTTTACAATTACGTAATTCAGATTCACTGTGATTTAAGATTATACTTGCATGTTATATAGAGTAAAAAAAGAAGAATATATATTTCTTAGAGTAATCTTCTCAACAACGTATAATTCGATTTTGACATCCTTCTAGCTATTCGCAATTGACTTTGTCCATGCATACACAATTTTTAGATACTCAAATATAACCTAGTCCAAATGACAATATGAAACTCTTCCCTCTTTCCTCTTCGACAGAAAAAAAAAAATTTGTTATTCAACCAATTTGATCTTTGTTTCCTCATCTTAATTAATTCACTTTATTCCTTTGATCTTTGGTCGTCTAGTTATTATAATGGGAAATTGTTGGTGACAATTAAGGAGAATATATATATATATATATATATATATATATATATATATATATATATATATATATATATATATATATATATATCTTTTAAGTTAAAAACGTTGTAAATTAGGAGTCTAATTAGAGTAACTATACGACTATTATATATATGATAAGCAATATTTTTGTAGGTTATATAATATCATTATGAGTCTATGACATAGCAGAGTTTTCTTTTTCTTCTTCTTCTTTTAGCTATTTTTTTAGAACCTGAATTTGATTTCAGTATATTTCCAATAACTCATACCAGCTTTAGTCTAACGAGTTGTTAAATGACTTGAGGCATGACAAAAATGTGACATCATCAAGGACGAAATTTTAATTCTAATTTATTTCGGACTGAACTTAAAACGTCCTAAAATTTTTTTTTTTTAACAAAATGAATGTTATGTCAGTATTATCATGTCCATATCTCTTCGTGTTCATACCATACTGTATTTGGCCGATGTAGAACCGTGTCCAACGTACTAAAAAAATTGAAACATAATAAAAAAATTATTTACTTTACGATGTAGACTCTTTTAGGCATAAATTCTAATACTAAGAGACTATTGTATCATCTTTTACCATCAACAGATGATCCGTGATGTGGCAGAACTTGTCGAGGGTGTGGGGGTTCGGAAGACGATAAAAGTGTCATGTCGGAATTTTACTCTGTTGATGTAGCTGGAGTGTGTAATGTTATGGACTTGTGTAGACTAAAATTTGGAGTAAAAAAATTGTATGTGAACTGACATATATAAAAAATAAAAAATAAATAAATAATGGATGGACTACGGCCCGCTCTAGCCCACCTGTGACTCCGTCCATGACATTATATGTAATCTTACATTATATCGAAAAAGTAAAATATCACTTGCTTGCTTACCATTGAGTTGTATGTTTCTTTACTCCTGCTACCAATACCTATTAAACAAAAAACTGGAAGTAGAAACTAAACATTTAAGGTCAGGTTTGGTTCACAGAATCATGAATTTGATAAAAGATTTTTTTTTTTTTTTCTTTGTTTGGATGTATTAAAAAAAAAAAAAAAATCAAAGAAAAAAAATATAAAAAAAAAGTTATTTTTTTCACCCAACCAAGAATTTATTTTTTCCAACTAAAAATTTACTTTTATTTTGTTGACTTTTTTCAATACCGAAAAAAAAAATTGATAAGAAAAATTATTTAAAAAAAAAAAACATACCAAAGAATTGAAATTTTTTTTTTCCTCTTCCGTGAACCAAATGAGACCTATGAAGAAGGAAGTCATCCAATTTTCGTCCTTTTCCTTGATTATTAACGTTTTATTATAATTGTACTTTGGGACATGTTTGGGCTAAGCCAAACGCATACTATATACTATAACTAGTGGACATTTATTGTTCAACTGGCAATTTGCATAATTCAAATTGATCGTAGACTTCGCACCTAACTACATCATACATTCACCTAACAACATTGATCCATTGCGCTTATGATCCCTAATAAGTAGGGATTCAAGCAAACTGTCTTGTGTGGGACAAATATACGTATCGCATTCTAATTAATTCAACATTCACAAGGGGATTTATGAACATACATGAGACTAATGATCGAATATATAAAATAAAAAAAGTTCTATATACATATTTGTCTTTCTTGTTGGGACCAGCAACTCTGATGCCGTATTCTGATACCACATATTTGAAACGGACCACAACGAAAACCAAGATTAAATTCATCTGGGATAATCAACCACCGTCTAACTAAACATCAAAATAGATTAAACAAACAGTAATTTCGGTGACACTATGTCACATGGACAAATCTCAGTCTTTATAAATTCTTGTGGATAATCAAGATTGAATAAAAACTATGTTAAATCATGTGTTCAAAGATTCAACCTCATCATCAAACTCAAGAAAATAATAATATAAGGTTACAACTTGAAATCACTCACTCTTGGATGGCGAGCTCTAAGAGCAAAGTACAGATTTTTTTTTCTTAAATTTTCTGTAGATTTATACCCTCGAATCTCCCATCTTGAGCTTCTCTTGTTCCTCCATCCTCAACACATATATATATAGGTTGAGAAACCATATTTTAGGTCATAGAAAACTCTAAAATAATTCAGCAACAATCTTGGCCGTCCGTACGAAACCAACGGTGTTGATTAAAATTCAGAACCCGTTCCGTCTCCGACCGAACCGAATTCAGACTGAATTTTGATTTAGTCATTGCCAAAGAGTTCTGTCTAAAATAAACTGAGTTCGAACCGAACTCAGCATAGACCGAATTCGGATCGAGTTCGATCCCTTCAAAATTAGATTGGACCCCAACATTTCCTTCGGCTCACCTCTAATGGCTATTTTACTACAGTTTCCAAAAAAATATGAGGACATAAATCTAAACATAGAAATGTCACGAAAGTAATATATAGGAAGGTTAATATATATTTTTTTAGAACATTTCGGTTTTTAGGGTCCTGTGTGATCGCATTGCTTACACATGCTAAGAAACTATCTTGCTAGGGATGTCGATTGCTTTCGAATCCAACGGGGATTCGATTTTTTTTTTCCGACAGGATCAATTTGGAAATTTAAAAATGATGGCGGGGATGGGGATTACAAAATTCTCTAGTTAGGTTCTGGACCGGATATGAGTGTAGTACTTCTCGTCCCGATAAATTTGTGTCCCCCGATTACTTATACCCCATATATGCAACCCATTGGTATTAGTTAAATATTAATCTCTCTTTTAGTAGTAGTATTGTTTTGTTGAATTAATATTCTCTCTTTTTGTTGTATTTTACCATTTCTATCAAGTAGTCTTTTTTATTTTAGAGTAATGTTATTCGTAACTCAAAAATATTCCTCCAAATCATCTCTCGTTATGTGGCGGCTGACGTGACATGCTAAATAGCATTATGTGGCAGCTAACATGGCAGTTGACATGGCAAACTTTAATCCAAAAATTAATCACCCAATTTTTTTTAAATTTTTTTAAATTTTTTTATTTTTTTTAAAATTTTAATTTTAATTTTAATTTTAATTTTAATTTTAATTTTAATTTTAATTTTATAATTTGTCGTGTCAGTTGCCACATTAACCGCCATATCATCTGCCACATAAGGAGGAATTGTTTGGAGGAATACTTTGGAGGTACAAATAGCATAAAATTATGTTTTACTAATCTGTCTTGTATGTTTTTTTTTTTGAATTAAAATAGTTTTCTAAGCTTATCTGTCTTGTATGTTAACGAGATGGAAGAAGGAGATGAAAAAATTCGGCCTGGAAATAGGAACTGGAACGGAAACGAAAAGTGTGTTGTTTAATGGGAACGAAAATTGAGGATAAATAATTGAAACAGATCGAGAATAAAAAAAAATAAAAAAATCAAACAATACTCGGAGGCAGAAATGGAAGATATAATCTCTAGTCCCTATCCGCCTGTTGGTCATTCCTGGGCCCTGCTTTCCTTGATACGCAAAATCATGGGCTGACACAAGAAACCAGATTTGCGAAGCCTGTCACGACCCGCACCCGGAAATTCGGGCACGAGTGCGTGGGTACGTCCAGCCTACGCCGCAGAGTCGGCGGTAGTACGCTGTCTAGGTCATATCCACAGTTAACTAATCTAGCTCATTCACAAATAATGAAATAGGCAAAGATAATAACAGGAAAGAATGCTGAGATTTCAAATGAAATAAATGTGACAACAGATCAAATGTTTAATACAGAATCCAGAATGAAATCGGGGACAAACCCGATTACTAAGATAAAGAGCATAAATAAATAGCTGCTACTAACTACTCTGCAGAAGTAATCTCCTGGGTGGGAACTGGCTCCTCATAAGTGTCATATGTTCCCTCATAGGGGCCATAATAGGTAGGGGCAAGGTCCTCATCATCGCCTAAATCAACGGATCCAGTCAGGAAAGGAGCAAAGTACACAATGCACAACAAGATTTAAACTAAATATTTATGACAAGTAAGAAAAGAACTGACTAAGTATCATGTTGAGAATATGCAAAAAGAAGCAACAATAACTAAGAGTTAAAAGCTATAAACAAGGATATGAGTAAAACAGAAATAAAATGAGACAGGAAATAAAATTACAACAAGCCAACAGGAACTATAACAAGACAAGAAGCTATGTGTGTGAACTTGTGTTTATTTAGAATACATAGTTGGCATGTAGGGGCTTATAAGGCTAATCCGGCTGTCATAGACGGCTATCAGACAGGAATAATCGAGATCCGGCTGATGGACAGTCGTGTAACAACAGCTATCAGTCACGGCAGGGGGAAGGGTAAACTACATGCCTTCTAGTATTCTCCCACCCGACACGAAAAGCAAGACATGAACTCCAGTAATCAAGACATGAAAACCAGATTCTAACACTACGTGTAAACATCCAATGGTACTAGTAGAGCAAGGAATTAATTATCACAATATAAAGAATAAACTTGAAGTGCAGGTACTTGCCTGTTGTTTGGATCCAATTACAGTTTGTATCTCGGGGAAATTTCCAGAAATGAGTCCAGATGCTGAAATAAACATTACCATCATGCTCAGAAGATATCAAATAGCTAGAAACGTCTGTCCTTGGGTCCAATTTGGAGACAAGGGCAAAAACGACGGTTTCGGGTCAAAACGGGGTCCGCCGGTGGGCCCGCTTTGCACCGAAAAAAATGTGTCCGGGTCAACGGTCTCCAAATTCACCAAACTTAGTGTAAACAGGTCAGGAACGCTGATACGAACCCAACGGAACTTCCAGAATTGGATTCCGATGAGCCGATCACAAAATCGCCCGTCGAGCGGGGCCTTTGGGGCCCACGACACGCGATTTCGTCAACGTTCTCAGAATCGAACCAAACTTGACCCACAGGACCAGCGTATCGCTACGAGTCCGATGGCGCAAGTTTCGTCTCGATCCGACGTGTGTACAGGAAGTTAGGGCGAATTGCAGAAAAGTCGGATACGGGGCGATGTCCGCGGATACGCGTTGATTCCGTTGTGCACGCACACCCGAATCAGCTTCCGCGAAATCTCACACGTCCGTATCGACGGTGCGCACGTATCTGTGAAGACCGCACACGACCAAGTCGCCCCGTTTGGCGGGGCGTACTCAGTTCCGGGGTGAAACATGGTCTGGTTTTTTCCTGTTTTTGGATCGCGGTGTGCGATCACCACAGGACGCGATGCCCCGAGCGGTTTGTCCGGGCACCGAGAGGGTCATACAGGCTTCGCAACGTAATTAACGAAATTGAAAACGAAGATACGGGGCACGAAATACGAGTACCTGAACCGGGCTCTTCGAAACAGGATTTTTCGTGTCCGATACGTATCTCGTATCCTGGGCGTGTCCACGTGTCCGCGTGTCCGGCCTAGGGCTTCGTCCTGTGCTGCACTGCGGTGGCCGGAGGGAGGCTGGGTGGCGTCACCGGGCTCGGGTGCGGTGGTGCCGGCAGTGGGGGGGTCGATCGGTCACCGGAACGGCCGGACGGAGGAACTCGGGGGAGGAGGAGGAGAGGGGGAGGCGTCGGGTTGGTCGCTGGAGGCGGGTGGCTAGGCTCTGGAGGAGCGGAGCTAGCGGCTGAGGGAGGTGGATGGGGGTTCCGGGCGCAGGGAAGGAGGGCCGGAGCCGGTAGCCGGAGTTAGGGTTAGGGTGAAAATTGAGGGAGGAGGAAGGAAGGAGAGGGGGGATTTTATAGGGGGGTAGGGTGGAGCCGTTAGGCGGAGAAGGCGGAGGAAAAAGCGGGGTCGTGGTGGGCTAGGCGCTGCGGGCGCCGCGTGGCCGGCCGGAGTGGCGAGAAACGCGGCAGCGCGCCGGGGACGAAGATCGTGGGGGGGGGGACCGGGTCTCCGGGTCGGGCGGCTCGCGGGTCGGGTTTGGCTGACCCGACCCGACCCGGTAACGGTTGGGGCTGGGCTGCTGGACCGGTCCACTGGGCCGGGCCGGCCCAAAACAAAAAAAAACAATAATAATAATAAATATTATTAATCAGTTAAATAATTAGTTTAAAATAGTTTTTAGGCATTTAAAAATAGGTCTGAGGCCCAATAAAATCCAGAAAAATTATCCTAAGTTCGATTTTCTATTTTACACCATAAAATCATATTTCTATAATATTTTAATATTATTTATTAATAATTAAAAATTATTTTATAATTAAAACCTTGATTTTAATTACAGAAAATTCTCAGAAATTTACAGAAAATTGGGAAAAATCCAAGTTTAATAATTTTGAAAATTCAGGGGGTTTACAATCTACCCAACTTATAAAAATTTCGTCCTCGAAATTTAAGAATAGCAATGGCACGAAAGGAAGGGCCGAGGGGTTAAATATACCTCAGGGTTCAAAAAGATAAGGGTAGCGCTCTCTAAATTCGTCTTCTCGCTCCCAGGTGGATTCGCCGGGAGAGTGGTGCTTCCAAGCTACGCGAACAAGAAAAATGACCTGGTTCCTTAGAACTTTCTCCGATCGATCCAGTATCTCCACGGGTTGCTCTTGGTAAGTCAAACTTGGGCCTACCTCGAGTTCTGAGTGATCCAAAATATGGCTGGGATCCGACACGTATTTTCTCAGCTGCGACACGTGGAAAACGTTATGGACTCCATCCAGGGAGGGTGACAATGCCAGACGGTATGCCACTTCTCCGATTTTCTCCTGTATGCCAAACGGTCCAATAAATCTTGGGCTGAGTTTTCCACTCCTTCCGAACCTAATGGTGCCACGTGTCGGAGAAATTTTCAAGAATACCAGTTCTCCAACCTTTAATAAAGTCATAGTCAAGTCTTAGTTCCATACTCATAATGTTTAAATTAAATTGAATTTATAAGTCCAAATACCTCAAATTCCAAGGGCCTTCGATGTCTATTTGCCCAATGTCGTTGCCTGTCTTGAGCCACTCGAAGTCTTTCCCTTATTTGTTTTACCTTCTCGGTTGAATCGATCACCATCTCTGGTCCCAGTAAGGCTCTTTCTCCTACGTCGTCCCATGATAGCGGGGTACGACATCTTCGTCCATACAAAGCTTCAAATGGAGTCATCTCAATACTTGCTTGGTAACTGTTATTATAAGAGAACTCCACCAGATGTAGATAGTCTTCCCAGGATCCTCCAAAATCCAGAACACATGTACGGAGCATATCTTCAAGTGTCTGGATTGTACGTTCCGATTGTCCATCGGTTTGGGGATGATAAGCTGTGCTGAATTTGAGTTGAGTCCCCAAGCTGGCTTTTAAGCTCTTCCAGAAGTGAGAGGTGAATCTTGAATCTCGGTCGGAAATAATACTTACTGGAACTCCATGCAACTTAACAATATGTCTGATATATAAATCTGCCAACTTTTCTGTAGATAGCCCTACTTTGAAAGGTAAAAAATGTGCAGACTTGGTCAGTCTATCCACTATCACCCAAATTACATCCTTTCCACTAGGTGTCCTTGGAAGCCCAGAAACAAAATCCATTGTAATATGTTCCCACTTCCACTCCGGAATGGGTAGTGGTTGAAGCAATCCACCAGGTCTTTGTCTTTCAGCCTTGACTTGTTGGCACACTAAGCAACGAGATACGAACCTGGCTACTTCTCTTTTCATGCCATGCCACCAAACATGCGTCCTCAGGTCTTTGTACATTTTGTTGGCTCCTGGATGTATAGAGTATTGTGATCTGTGTGCCTCATGCATAATTTCTTCTCTTATATCTCCTTGAGGTACACATAATCTATCTCCATGTCTCAGTGATCCATCTTCGTGAATTTTGAATTCCTCCACTAATCCAGCTTGCACTTGACCTCGGAGGCTTCGTAGGCCTTCGTCTTGAAACTGAGTCTCCTTGATCTTGTCTATTAAGGTAGATTGGATCTGCAAGTTCATCATTTGACCTTCTCTTCCTGGAATAATTACCTCGATACCCAAACTTTCCAAGTCCTCGAGCAAGTGTCGGTCCATAGTCAAGTACATCGCCATAGGATATCTGCTTAGAGCATCAGCAACTACATTGGCCTTCCCAGGATGATATTGAAGGGTGATATCAAAATCTTTCATTAGCTCCAGCCACCTTCTTTGCCTCATGTTCAGCTCTTTCTGAGTAAAGATATATTTTAGACTTTTATGGTCTGTAAATATTTCCACCTTTTCTCCATAAAGATAATGCTTCCATAGCTTAAGAGCAAAGATAACAGCTGTCAATTCTAAATCATGAGTTGGATAGTTCTTTTCATGAGGTCGAAGCTGTCTAGAGGCATATGCTATTACCTTCTTGTTCTGCTCCAATACACAACCTAGACCTTTTCCAGAAGCATCACTATATATAGCGAATCCTCCGGTTCCAGAGGGTAAGGTCAGGATAGGGGCAGTAGTCAGCCTTTTCTTTAATTCTTCAAAAGCATGCTGACATTCATCAGTCCAGGTGAACTCTTCATCCTTCCTTGTTAATTTTGTCATGGGCTCAGCAATTCTAGCAAAGTCCTTCACAAATTTCCGATAGTATCCAGCTAGTCCCAGGAAGCTTCTAATTTCTGCTACAGAGTCTGGAGTGGGCCATGATTCTACTGCCGCTATCTTCTTGGGATCTACTGCTATTCCATCTCCAGTCACAACATGTCCCAAGAATTCTACTTTGTCTAGGAAGAATGCACATTTCGATAATTTTCCATAGAGTTTTTCCTTCCTCAAAGTCTCCAATGCTAGCCTCAAGTGTTTTTCATGTTCTTCGGGAGTCTTGGAATAGATCAAAATATCATCAATAAAGACCACTACAAATTTGTCTAGGTATTGCTGGAAGACTCTGTTCATTAAGTTCATAAAAACTGCAGGAGCATTCGTCAACCCGAACGACATTACTAAGAATTCGTAGTGTCCGTTCCGGGTATTGAAAGCAGTTTTAGGGATGTCTTCCTTCCTCACCCTTACTTGGTGGTAACCGGACCTCAAGTCAATCTTTGAAAATACCCGAGCTCCACTTAATTGATCAAATAAGTCATCTATCCTTGGTAAGGGATACTTATTCTTGATTGTTAAGGCATTCAAGGCCCTATAATCAATACACATTCGGGATGTTCCGTCCTTCTTGGGCACAAATAATACTGGAGCTCCCCAGGGTGAGACACTAGACCTAATGAAGTATTTGTCTTCTAACTCTTTTATCTGCTCATTTAGTTCTATTATCTCTTTCTTGTTGATTCTGTAGGGATTCTGAGATACTGGCGCTGCTCCTGGCACTAAGTCAATAGAGAATTTAACTTCTCGGTCTGGGGGTAATCCTGGGAGATCCTCAGGGAAGACATCAAGATATTCAGAGATTATCGGTAGTGGCAATTCTTCTGGTACTAGGGCTCCGCAAATTTTGTTACTATCCATTTCTCTAGAACCTCTAGCAAATTCAAATTCTGGCTTGTCAGGGGGCCTGAAGATTACACTACCTCTGTGACAGTCTATAGTGGCATGATGTTGACTCAACCAATCCATACCCAGTATAATGTCAAAACTGGGAACTGGCATTACTAGTAGCCTAGCATATAGTTCTCTTCCACATAGTGTAATAGGACAATTGTTACATGCATCACTAACCGGAATAATTCCTCCACCGGTAATGATCTTATAACAATTCCTAAGGGGTTCAGTAATTAAGCTATGCTTCATAAGGAAATCTACTGACATGAATGAATGTGAAGCTCCAGAATCAAATAAAGTAATGGCTGGTATTGAATTTATGAGTACAGAACCTGTTATCACATTTGCTGTGGCCTCAGCTTCCTCCAGAGTCATTGCAAAAGCACGGCCTTGCTGAGGTGCACCTCTCTGTTGCTGTTGTTGGTGCTGAGCAAAGCGTTGTTGTTGAGTTGGGAGTGCGGGTCCTCTCTGCTGCGCTGCTGGGGGCCTGGCCTGAACTGGAGCTTTTGGTGCAGCTGTGCGTCCTTGAGCAGCAGGACAGTCCCTCATTTGATGTGCTGCTGAGCCACAGTATAAACAGGTACCTAGCCTCTTCCTACAAACTTGCCAAGTGTGACCTGGTTTATGACAAAAGATACAAGTGAGAGCTTGCTGGTTCTGTCCTTGAGTTTGGTGTTGGGGTGATGTGGCTCGAGGGAGAGGACGCTGGGTTTGCTGCGGGGCCCTCTGCTGTGGTTGTGGCTGGAATGGGCGTTTGTGGGGTCCCGTATTTCCGGTATCTCTCTCCCGCTTTAGTTTATGCCCCATGTCTCTCTCAACGCCTTGTGCCACGCTCAAGATTTCCTCGTAGGTGCGAGCTCGGCTAGTGGTGACAGCAAGGCGAATATCCGGAGACAGCCCCTTCTTGAATCTACGGGCTCTGTCCTCCGGGGTACGAACCATGTTGTCACGCCCCAGTCCCAAAATGCCGAGGGACTGAGCACGTGAGCAATGGCCAGCAGCACGCACCGATGGACAACCCAATTTAGTGGATCCATCAGGGCATGCTTAAGCTGTAGTCTATCAGTAATATGTTACAAGTCTCAGGTATTTCTAATCTCATCCACCAAATAAACACAGATTAATTGCCAGAAATAATGCAATGGAAATAAATAAGCAATATCAAATAAGTGTCTCGGGAAACAAATCCGAGAATTATTCTGTTACATTTAAGGAACATAGACTGGAAATAAAATACTGAAAAGGAAATACTGTGTAGCTGAAGCCGGTGCTCAGGTGAAGTCTTCGGCCACTATCTCGTCCTCGGTTCCGGGTTCTGCTCCAAGGAGTGCTCCTGTACCGTACACCTCGGGGTAGTTCTCCTCGGCTATACCTGGGGACATAGTCCATTCCAGGTCCTCAGGGGACATAACAAGGTACAGAAAATACAAGCCAAAACATATGCAGTGCAGCAATAATGAAACAGCAGGGTAAATATGTAAACCAGCTAAGTGATATGCAAGTGAGAGTTTTAGTCATACTCAGGCTGAGACTACTACATGATCAGTGTCGTAGAAACCATAGCAGTATTTTCTCGAGGAGCCAGTAAGGAACCAAAGCTCTGAATCAGAGTCTAAGGCACCGCCAGATATAAGTATTTATATTATATTCAGCCTTGATATGACAATACTCTCCCCACCCCATGTAATCTCACGTCACAGTTCCAGAAAATATCAGGTACAAGTCACGCAAGTTTGCACTAATACAATGAGTCAGGCTAGAATCTAAGCATGTAAACTGGAAATGACATAAAAATGTAACCTATACGGGATCACCAGGTATATCTCAGGCAATTCCGTCACATGAAGAGTGTCAGGTGTCCTGGGTTAAGCAGTTAAACATGTTGCATAAGAATCTACCAGAAATCAAGTGAAATACTATAATCAGGATTATCTGAGAATTGGCAAGCTTTACTTGCCCACTGATGTCTAAACAAGTCCAGAAAATAACTAGCAAGCTGCAAGTTTTGGCAAGGTACACTTGCCTGTGGTTCCGGCTCGGGTTGCAGTTCTGACTTCGACGGGAATTGCAGGCGGTACTCCGGTTGCTGAAACAAACATCATCATCAGATCCAGAAAATATCAATCAGCTAGAAACGCCTGTCCTTGGGTCCAATTTGGAGACAAGGGCAGAAACGACAGTTTCGGGCCAAAACGGGGTCCACCGGTGGGCCCGCTTTGCACCGAAAAATGCGTCTGGGTCAACGGTCTCCAAATTCACCAAACTTAGTGTCAACAGGTCAGGAACGATGATACGAACCCAACGGAACTTTCAGAATTGAATTTCGATGAGCCGATCACAAAATCGTCCGTCGAGCGGGGCCTGTGGGACCCACGACACACGATTTCATCAACGTTCTCAAAATCGAACCAAACTTGACCCACAGGACCAGCGTATCGCTACGAGTCCGATGGTGCAAGTTTCGTCTCGATCCGACGTGTGTGCACGAAGTTAGAGTGAATTGCAGAAAAGGCGGATACGGAGCGAAGTCCGCGGATACTCGTTGATTCCGGTGTGCACGCACACCCGAATCAGCTTCCGCGAAATCCCACACGTCCGTATCGACGAGGCGCACGTATTTGTGAAGACCGCACGCGACCAAGTCGTCCCGTTTGGTGGAGCGTACTCAGTTCCGGGGTGAAACAGGGTCTGGTTTTTTTCTGTTTTTGGATCGCGGTCTGCGATCACCACAGGACGCGATGCCCTGAACGGTTTGTCCGGGCACCGAGAGGGTCATACAGGCTTCGCAACGCAATTTGCGGAATCGAAAACAGAGATCCGAGGTGCAAGTTACGAGTACCTGAACGCGGCTTCACGAAAAGTGGGTTTCCTGTGTCCGACTCGTGTCCTGGACACGTGTCCACTGCTAGGGCTAGAGTTTGGTGTCTGCCGGAGTTGGGGCCGGCCGGTGGCGGGTTGGGCGGCGGAGGAAGCCGGGGACGGCGTCGCCGGGGGCTCGGGACGCGGGCGGCGACGGCAGAGGTCACCGGAGGAGGAGGCGGCCGGAGGAAATGGAAGAAGAGGGAGGAGAAAGGGGGCTGGCTGTCGGCTCGGGGTGTCTCACGGCGGAAGGAGGCCGGCTCGGGCGGCTCACGGTGAGCTGGTGGCGGCGGCGATGCTGGTCTGAGGGGGCGGCGGCTAGGGGAGGGGGAATTAGGGCTCCGGCGGGGGGGGGGGGGGAGGTTTGAGGGAGGAGGAGACCGGAGGGGGAGAGGGCTTTATAGGCCGGGGCTGGGGCGATCGTGGCCGGGGGAGTCGGTAGAGGAGGAAGACGTGGGGAGTGGCCCCTCCGGCGGAGGCGGCGGGGGCCAGGTCGTGGCCGGGGGACGCGGTCTCCGCCGATCGTGGGGGAGAGGGATTGGGGACGGGTCCGGGTCGGTGCGGGTTCCGGGTTGGGCGGACCCGCCCGACCCGCTAAGTCCGGGTTGCGGGCTGCTATAACGGGCTCGGCCCACTGGGCCGGGCCGGGCCCCTAAAAATATAAAAAATTTATAATAACAGTAATTAATAATAAAAATATTTAATTAATAAATAATTTAGAAAAATAATTTTTAGGCTTTTAAAAAAAATAGGTCTGAGGTCCAATAAAATCCCAGAAAATTATCCTAAGTCCGGTTTTCTATTTTACACCATAAAATTATATTTTCATTATATTTTAATATTATTTAATATCAATTAAAAATCATTGAATAATTAAAACCATGTTTTTAAATTACAGAAAATTCCCAGAAAATTCCAGAAAATTGTGAAAAATCCAGTTTTTAAATTTTGAAAATTTAGGGGGTTTACACATGTACTCTGCAAAGTGGCTCAACCTGCTAAATTCAGCAGTGTACTCATCAACAGATAGGTTACCTTGTTCCAGTCTCTCAAATTGGCTTTCGAGAGCTTCCCGAGCCACTTCAGGGTAGAATTTCTCCTTGAATAGCCTCTTGAAGTCCTCCCAGGTGAGGTCAGGAGCAGACAGTTGGGGTTCATCTCTGAACCAGGTCCGAGCTATGTCGAACAGTTGCAGGCTTGCGGACTCCACTTTGAGATCATCAGGGACCCGAGCAGTCTTCAGGAGTCGCTCCACATTCTCTATCCATTCATCGGCATAGAGAATGCCTTCAGTTCCATAGAATTCCAGGGGTTTAAGGTTCTTGAAGTCCTTGGCACTCCCTGGCCTCTTGTGCGGTGCCTCCTGGGAGCGAAGAGCATCCGAAAGGCTAGTTCGTAGAAGTGCAGTCTGTTCTTTCTGGGATTCTACGAGTCCCTGGAACACTCCGAGTAGCTGTGCCCCATCTAGAGTAACTGCTGGAGTAGATGGAGGCGGCGGGAGTGCAAGAGTTTCGGGCACAGTCTGCTCAGCTGGTTCTGATGTGCCTCCTACTGTGTTCCTTGTCTGAACCATTCTGAAAGATGAAGGGATAGGAAGATTAGAATAGATTACTTGGAAGTCAAGGGCGATAGGAAAATTGATCAGAAATGATATCAAGAATTGAAATAAGGATCCTATTCTGTGAATGAGCTTTTCCTAGAATTCTCAATCTTATTCCATACCCTGTCCTAGGGTATTACCCTATTTAAGGATAAAAGACCTGCATGGGCCACCATAAAAACGTGTCACGACCCGCACCCGGAAATTCGGGCACGAGTGCGTGGGTACGTCCAGCCTACGCCGCAGAGTCGGCGGTAGTACGCTGTCTAGGTCATATCCACAGTTAACTAATCTAGCTCATTCACAAATAATGAAATAGGCAAAGATAATAACAGGAAAGAATGCTGAGATTTCAAATGAAATAAATGTGACAACAGATCAAATATTTAATACAGAATCCAGAATGAAATCGGGGACAAACCCGATTACTAAGATAAAGAGCATAAATAAATAGCTGCTACTAACTACTCTGCAGAAGTAGTCTCCTGGGTGGGAACTGGCTCCTCATAAGTGTCATCTGTTCCCTCATAGGGGCCATAATAGGTAGGGGCAAGGTCCTCATCATCGCCTAAATCAACGGATCCAGTCAGGAAAGGAGCAAAGTACACAATGCACAATAAGATTTAAACTAAATATTTATGACAAGTAAGAAAAGAACTGACTAAGTATCATGTTGAGAATATGCAAAAAGAAGCAACAATAACTAAGAGTTAAAAGCTATAAACAGGGATATGAGTAAAACAGAAATAAAATGAGACAGGAAATGAAATTACAACAAGCCAACAGGAACTATAACAAGACAAGAAGCTATGTGTATGAACTTGTGTTTATTTAGAATACATAGTTGGCATGTAGGGGCTTATAAGGCTAATCCGGCCGTCATAGACGGCTATCAGACAGGAATAATCGAGATCCGGCTGATGGACAGTCGTGTACCAACAGCTATCAGTCACGGCAGGGGGAAGGGTAAACTACATGCCTTCTAGTATTCTCCCACCCGACACGAAAAGCAAGACATGAACTCCAGTAATCAAGACATGAAAACCAGATTCTAACACTACGTGTAAACATCCAATGGTACTAGTAGAGCAAGGAATTAATTATCATAATATAAAGAATAAACTTGAAGTGCAGGTACTTGCCTGTTGTTTGGATCCAATTACAGTTTGTATCTCGGAGAAATTTTCAGAAATGAGTCCAGATGCTGAAATAAATATTACCATCATGCTCAGAAGATATCAAATAGCTAGAAACGCCTGTCCTTGGGTCCAATTTGGAGACAAGGACAAAAATGGCGGTTTCGAATCAAAATGGGGTCCGCCGGTGGGCCCGCTTTGCACCGAAAAAACGTGTCCGGGTCAACGGTCTCCAAATTCACCAAACTTAGTGTCAACAGGTCAGGAATGCTGATACGAACCCAACGGAACTTCCAGAATTGGATTCCGATGAGCCGATCACAAAATCGCCCGTCGAGCGGGGCCTTTGGGGCCCACGACACGCGATTTCGTCAACGTTCTCAGAATCGAACCAAACTTGACCCACAGGACCAGCGTATCGCTACGAGTCCGATGGCGCAAGTTTCGTCTCGATCCGACGTGTGTACAGGAAGTTAGGGTAAATTACAGAAAAGTCGGATACGGGGCGATGTCCGCGGATACGCGTTGATTCCGGTGTGCACGCACACCCGAATCAGCTTCCGCGAAATCTCACACGTCCGTATCGATGGTGCGCACGTATCTGTGAAGACCGCACGCCACCAAGTCGTCCCGTTTGGCGGAGCGTACTCAGTTCCGGGGTGAAACAGGGTCTGGTTTTTTCCTGTTTTTGGATCGCGGTGTGCGATCACCACAGGACGCGATGCCCCTAGCGGTTTATCCGGGCACCGAGAGGGTCATACAGGTTTCGCAACGTAATTAACGAAATTGAAAACGGAGATACGAGGCGCGAAATACGAGTACCTGAACCGGGCTCTTCGAAACAGGGTTTTTCGTGTCCGATACGTATCTCGTGTCCTGGGCGTGTCCACGTGTCCGCGTGTCCGGCCTAGGGCTTCGGCCTGTGCTGCACTGCGGTGGCCGGAGGGAGGCCGGGTGGCGTCGCCGGGCTCGGGTGCGGTGGTGCCGGCAGTGGGGGGGTCGATCGGTCACCGGAACGGCCGGACGGAGGAACTCGGGGGAGGAGGAGGAGAGAGGGAGGCGTCGGGTTGGCCGCTGGAGGCGGGTGGCTAGGCTCTGGAGGGGCGGAGTTAGCGGCTGAGGGAGGTGGATGGGGGTTCCGGGCGCGGGGAAGGAGGGCCGGAGCCGGTAGCCGGAGTTAGGGTTAGGGTGAAAATTGAGGGAGGAGGAAGGAAGGAGAGGGGGGATTTTATAGGGGGGTAGGGCGGAGCCGTTAGGCGGAGGAGGCGGAGGAAAAAGCGGGGTCGTGGAGGGCTAGGCGCTGCGGGCGCCGCGTGGTCGGCCGGAGTGGCGAGAAACGCGACAGCGCGCCGGGGACGAAGATCGTGGGGGGGGGGGACCGGGTCTCCGGGTCGGGCGGCTCGCGGGTCGGGTTTGGCTGACCCGACCCGACCCGGTAACGGTTGGGGCTGGGCTGCTGGACCGGTCCACTGGGCCGGGCCGGCCCAAAAAATAAATAAATAATAATAATAATAAATATTATTAATCAGTTAAATAATTAGTTTAAAAATAGTTTTTAGGCATTTAAAAATAGGTCTGAGGCCCAATAAAATCCAGAAAAATTACCCTAAGTCCGGTTTTCTATTTTACACCATAAAATCATATTTCCATAATATTTTAATATTATTTATTAATAATTAAAAATTGTTTAATAATTAAAACCTTGATTTTAATTACAGAAAATTTCCAGAAAATTCCAGAAAATTGGAAAAAAATCCAAGTTTAATAATTTTGAAAATTCAGGGGGTTTACAAAGCCGCTCGACCAGACGATGGTAGCCCATCGATCAGAACCGCGCAACTAAATAATTGCAGTGCAACCGAACTCGAGTGACTCTTGTGGTTACCGAGGAGAGGTATAAGACAGCGGTTGGGTGGCAGAAGTTCAGTGGATCGAGCCACGGGGGCGTATTATTTCTTCCATTTATAAATGGTGAGAGTTGTGGGACAGTGGGTCCAAAGGCATGCAATGCAGTGTACACCAAAGTTTTAAGCGTTACATCGGGTCCCGTACGTTATGTCAGGAAGTTAAAAAAAAAAAAAAAAATTGCTGTGCATACAATTAGTTATAAAGGCGCATAAAGGCAATAAATAAATAAATAAATAAATAAATAAATAAATTAGTGAAGGATAACAATGGGCAGAAGACATAATAACCTAGTAGTTGTATAGATAATATATATATATATATATATATATATATATATATATTGCAAACTAGTATTATTGAGAGGCCAAGAAACTATATGACAAGAATTTACAAGATGTTTGTCCCTATTAAATTAGTGTTTGTTACACATGAGCCAGCATTAGTGCAGTTTTCTATTATTAGTAGGTACAAAATAATATGATTCTCCAAATCTAGCACATGCATTTTGCATGCAATAGATGAGACTATTTCAATACAAATTGGAGAGTTAATTTAATATCTATTGTTTATATTAATTAACTCGATTCATGCTTTGGAAATAACAGCTAGGGAGGTATTAGCGAGTAAAAGAAGGTAAATGTTATAATGAATCGACCTTAAAAAGAAAACTGTCTTTTACAAAGGAGATTTAAGAAAAGAAAAAAAAAATCTATAATAAGTCTCTCAAGAAAGGAAGAAAAAAAAAATAATTCAAATGAGAGTTTATTTCTAAGACTGTCTCTATTCTAGATATAGATAAAAATAAAAATAAAGAGTCTCTACGAGAAACGAGAAACGTTACATGTAGAATTCTTGATAAAATTTTTATATGTTCATGTAACATATGAAAATTGGTCATACAGTATTTCTTTTATAGTTAGATTTTTATATGAATAAATATAGTTAATATATAAAAACTTTTTAAAATAACAAGTATGAGTAGAGATGAGCATTCGATTTATTCAGTTTCAACTGAACCGAAATAGTCAAAACCGAATAAACTAAAAACTATAATTTCAAAACTGAAACCGAACCGAATAATCGATTTGGTTTATTCGGTTTATTTGATTTGTTTGATTAGACTATTTCTATTGTTTAATGAATCGGACCAAAAACTCAAATCATGGTTATATTATATTAAAAGTCATAATTTTTATTAACACATTTGTTGTATTTGAAAATTGTGTCCAAAGATGGACTATTTATTAAATTATTAAAATTGGACTTCAAAACACATACATAGAATTATTGTTTTCGAACTACACACATTTTAATCATTGCATATAATTGAGGCTATTTACATAAATGCATAAGCCTTATTCAGTCCTCGATTTTTTTACCGAAAAGAAATCAAAACTGAAATCAAAACCGAATAATTTTTCTTAGCATTTTCAAAACCGAAATCGAACCGAATATCTTATTCGATTCGGTTCGAATTTCGGTCCAAAACCGAATAAAGCTTACTAAATATGATAGAAATAAATAGAGAGACCAACTATTGGAGAGAGATTTTTTTATAATTGGATTTCTTAGTGAAAAAAAAATATATTACTTAGACATAGATACCTTCTTAAAAGGACTTGACACATAAGCAGGAATGACCGTGGAGTGAGCCTAACAAGTCATCGGACTTTGACAAATCTTCTGGTTATGGCAACCCTCTCAGGCTCCTAAGCCCTCATATCTTCGCCAATAGAGCATTCGCGTTCCACCCAAACTCCTCTCTGTTAGTTGAACTAGTAATTCATCAAGCCCATATTTTGAGTTTCTACTAGGAATGTCTTGAGTAGCTCAAAGAGATAAACTTGAAATCTGAGCTCCACGCCATCGTCAGAACCAAAGACTTTGACGCCGCTGCCAATCCCACTCGCCATCAAAAAATTTCATATCTTCTTTTGTAGTCAAAGAAAGGACAACCAAATTTAGTTTCGGATAGGGCAATCCAAATCCTGGACCGACCTGCACATAGGATAGAAACTCGAAAATAGAAATAACCATTGGAGAAAGGCTAAGTTTAAATTTAAAAAAAAAAATCTTAAATTGCTAAGGATTTCTGTTTTCTACATAACCTAACCTAAGTTTTTTTTTTTTTTACATGGGCTTATAAAACTTGAACGGGCAAGACCCAATATCGACGGAGAGTGCACTGAAGCACAACCCATTGAACCCCAGTCCAGTCCATGCCATGCGATGAATAATAGTTTTATCTTATATTTATACAGTTTCGTCGTATAGTAAAATGTCATTATTAACACATTCATCAATTTAGCTTTCGAGAAGAAATCTTATTCTAATGTTGCTGGAATATCAAATTTTTTTTTTTTTAGATGTCCGACGTAACGTTCGGAACTTACTGTCTTTCAACTCCCATCATTTTTAAATGGAAGAAATAATATGTCTCCGTGGCTCGATCTATTGATTTTCTGCCACCCAATCGGAATCTTATACTTCTTCTCGGTAACCACAAGGATCACACGAGTTCGATGAATATCATAATATAAGACCATGTATAGTTACGACCTTCTCATTATGAGATGGCACAAGAACACTCCCATAATTCTGTTGGAAATAATAGTAGAACCTATTCGAGGAACCGACACTTCCAGTCTTCCAACATCAAACTCAGTGGCTATTTTTTTTGTAAAAAATAAAGATTATAAAATACAAGTACAAAACATGAGAATTATACTTAGAAAATCCTAATCTGTAATTACCAGAATAACAAGGTCGCTACTAAATTAGGTTAGAATGCTTTACAACTTCGTAACTCTCAAGAAAGTATATAAAAAATAAATCCAATCTCTCTCTTATACATCTCTCTTTCTTCCATTTTTTTTTTTTCTCTCTCAACTATTGTGGCTATCCAACAAATTTTTTTAGCATAATCTTATATTACACAAAGAATCAGACGCTTTTATATGGATAAAAATTCAATTAAATATGATATTATTTTTCATATTTGAAAATTTAATATGGAACAATTTATAAAATTTGAATATCAAAATTGAGCAACGAGAACTTAAGATACCATAAACGACTAACGCTATAAATGGAATGCCATTTAAAATAATTTAGCCTTTTTCAAATTATATATATTACTATTATGAATTTATGATTACTAATTAATAGCTAAATTCTAACAAATACGTTGTCATTGTCCAAATCTCTCTTCTAATTTTTTGACGTGTCCATCCCACCGGATTAAGAACTAAGTTCCAAATCTCCATTTCAACATCTTTCGGACTGGTGGTGGGGATCATTTGATACGAAGCGTTGTTGTCCGATAGATCGACGATGATCTTCCAGAGAAAAGTCTTGGCCCTCACTACTGAAAGTCACTATAAAATGAGGTTTATCACACGATTAAACTCTTCATTAGTAGACATGACTATCTAAAATTGATACTTTATATATGAAGAAAAGTTAGAATTATGTATAACTTAACTCCAAAGAATTCATACTCCAATCTAGCAAACTAGCAAATCTTCCACCATGTTGGAGTGGGTGGGATTTCCAACCTATGTCAATGGGTTTGAATTTTGATTGGATATTCCTATATATAATAGGAATCATAGTTGTGAGTTTGAGACTATATATATTAGGTGTCTCATAGTCCTAAAATATATCTAAAAAAATATTGGAGAAAAAGAGACAAGAGTGTCATAGTAACTTTGAGAAGGAGAAAGAGGGATTGACGGCCGTTTCAAAGAAGGAGATCGTTTTCGGGTAATCTATTTCCGTCATCGTTGTTCTTCGTTGCACTACTAGAATAAGCGGAATTAGCAACATTTTTTAGCGACTCCAGGTAAAAACGTCGCTAATTTAGCGACTCCATGTAAAAACGTCGCTAGACGTCACTAATTGGCGACATTTAGCGACGTTTAGCGACTTTTATTCAGTTTTTAAAAGATTAGTCGCTATAAGTTCAATTTAGGTCGCTAAACGTCGCTAATATATTTTATTTAGCGACGTTTTTAGCGATGTATATATTTTGGACATTTAGCGACGTTATTAGCGACGTTTAAGATGTCGCTAAATTAGCGACGTCATTATGGGCGTCGCTAAAACGTCGCTAAATTTTTTACTTAGGGTTGATTCCCCCCATTTCCTTCGATCTCTCCCTCTCCCTCTCCCTCTCCCTCTCCCTCTCCCAAATTTCAAACCTGCTCTCGATCTCTCCCGCTCCGGCTCCTCCTTCCTCCCTCCGGCGACCCCCCTCGGTCGCGTCCTCCCCCTCCGGCTCCCTTCCTCCCTCCGGCGCCCCCTCCTCCCTCCCGGCGACCCCCCTCCAGCCGCATCCTCCCCCCTCCGGCCGCGTCCTCCCCCCTCCTCCTCCTCTAGGTAAATTCTAACTCCCTCTCTCTCTCTCTCTCTCTCTCTCACACACACACACACACACAGAACACACATGTGACACTGACACAGACACGACACACACACACACACACAGACACTGACGACATAGACACAGACACGACACACACACACACACACTGACACAGACACTGATCAGGACCTAGGGTTAGGGTTAGGTTTTTTGACCTGGGATTAGGGTTAGGGTTAGGGTTTTTTATCAGGATTGATTCCTAACACCTACCTATCCCCCACGATCACACCCTGACACTACACTCGACACACACATGCATACTAAAATGTATGTGCACTAAACGTCGAGAAAGCAACAGGAGCAGTGACTATTGGCACCAAATGCCAGTGCGTATAGTGTCTGTATTGTTAGTGTTATTTGTGTGGTTGGTATTGATACTTTTATATTAGTTAGAGTGTGAGTGAGAGTGTTATTGAAGTATGCAGGGAGGGTATATCAAAGTTGAGGGTATCATAGTGGTGTCCTATGTTAGCAGCAAATGAGTGAGGAGATGGTGTATACTGATACAAGTGTATCAGTGAGCGTGACTCAAGTTGGGTTTTAGATGTGCAATGGTGAATATGTGAGGGGCTCGGGTTTGAGTGCCCACAAGCACATAGATTGAGGTACACATGTAAGCATGGCAAGTAGAGGTAACAGCAGCAGTGAGCACTGCTTACTAGCAGTGAGCAGGGGGAGACTTGAGGCACATCAGCCCAATGTGTATTGGAGCATGCTGAGGTAAGTCAGTGAGCTAGGAGTGTGGTTGGGGGCAACTGCTGTTCTGTTGTATGGCACACTATCTGTAGTGTGTTGACTGCACACTTATAGTGCAGTTCATAGTGCTATGGGGGGAGAGGTTGTAATCCCCCTGATTTTCAAGAAATTTTTAAATTTGGATTTTTCTGAAATTTTTGGAATTTTCTTGGAATTTTCTGTAATTTAAATCAGGTGTTTTAATTATTAAAGAATTTTTAAATGTTACTAATTAATATTAAAATATTATAAAAATAATATTTTATGGTGTAAAATAGAAAACTAGACATAGGATAATTTTCCGGAAATTTATTGGACCCCGGAAGCCATTTAAAAGTCCTAAAAAAACTAATTTTAAATTAAACCAAATCTGAACCATATTAAACCCGGTTTAATGGGCTGAACCGAACCGAACCGGCCGGTCCAGCTAAACCAACCCAGGCCCAACCCCTTAGCGGGTCGGATCCGGGTCAGACCCGACCCGCTAAGAACCCGACTCGGCCCGCAACACCTTCTCCCCTTCCCCGACCGTTCAGCCGACGATTGAACCCCTCCGGCCGCCCGTTACGCCGCCGCCTGGCCTCCCGTCGCCTCCTCTTCCTTTTCCGCCAAAGCCGGTCGCCTCCCCTTCCTCTTCCTCAACCTCCGGCGGTCGATCTCCCCAATCCCCTCTATAAAACCCCTCCTCCGGCCTTCTCCCTCAGCCTTAGCTCCGGCCTTCTCCGCCACTGTAACCGAGCCCTAGCCGCCCATCTTCCAGAGCCCCTCTCCCCTCGTCGTGCCGACCGTCTTCATCCCCGAGACCGACGCCTCACGCACCAACCCTCCTCGCCGCCTCACCCCCAGCCGAGCCCAACGCCTCCCCTTCGCCGCACTTCCAGAACCCTCGGCCAGAGTTCCTCGCCGTCGTCTTTCCGTCCCAGCCTTGCCGGCCACCCGCATCCCGACCTGCTGCAGCACCGCCCTCTCCGGCGAGGACTCGACACAGCCGGACACAGACTCGGCCGGACACAGGAACAGAAAACCCTAAAACCTAGGGTGGACACAGGACACGATTTGGACACGAAGGACTCGGGTTTCTCGGACCACTTCAGGTACTTGTAACTTCTTGCTCGTAGCTCGGATTTTGATTCCGTAAATTGTATCGCGTAGCCTGTGTGACCCTCTCGGTGCCCGGACAAACCGCTCGGGGCATCGCGTCCTGTGGTGATCGCACACCGCGATCCAAAAACAGGAAAACCAACGACCCTGTTTCACCCCGAAACTAAGTACGCCCCGCCAAACGGGACGACTTGGTCGCGTGCGGTCTTCACCGATACGTGCGCATCGTTGATACGGACGTGCGAGATTTCGCAGAAGCTGATTTGGATGTACGTGCACACCGGAATCAGTGCGTATCCGTGGACATCGTCCCGTATCCGACTTTTCTGATTCTCGCTGTAACTTAGTGTATACATGTCGGATCGAGACGAAACTTGTGCCATTGGACTCGTAGCAATACGCTGGTCCTGTGAGCCAAGTTTGGTTCGATTCTGAGAACGTTGACAAAATCGCGTGTTGTGGGCCCCACAAGCTCCACCAGACGGGCGATTTTGAGAACGGCTCATCGGAATCCAATTTTGGAAGTTCCGTTGGGTTCGTATCATCGTTCCTGACCTATTGACACTAAGTTGGACTATTTTTGAGACCTTTGACCCTGACGCATTTTTCGGTGCAAAGCGGCCCACATCTGGATCCCGCCTTGACCCGAAAATGACGTTTTTGTCCTTGTCTCCAAATTGGACTCATGGACAGGCGTTCCTAGCTGATTAATATTTTCTGGACCTGATGGTGATGTTTGTTTCAGCAGCAGGAGTACTGCCTGCAAATCCAGCTGTAGCCAGAGCGACAATTGGAGCTGAAAACCCA
This sequence comes from Iris macrosiphon, assembly GCA_036927795.1. Lineage (NCBI taxonomy): Eukaryota > Viridiplantae > Streptophyta > Magnoliopsida > Asparagales > Iridaceae > Iris > Iris macrosiphon. The sequence goes on from JAYESA010000017.1 coordinate 139,723,980, forward strand.
GGCAAGTGTACCTTGCCAACTTGCAGTCTTTATTACATAGTACTTGGACTTAATTATATCTGTTGTACATGCTCAACCCTAGGGCCGTGTGACTTGCTTAGCGTCCGATCATAGTCGGGTGCCAACACCGTACGCGGGATTGTGCAACGTCACCTAGAAATGGTTAACGTGACATTTACATTCTCGTACTTGACATATCAAGTATATTATACCCAGGACACCTGACACAGATCATGAAACAGAATCTTTCTGAAATATTCAAGGTGATTCTGTATAGGATACAGGTTTATGACATAGACAGGATATTCCTAGATATTATATTCATAGACATAGTATGACTCACTGCATTAGATATGATTTTACGTGACATGGACATGAGGCATCGTGGACATGAGACGTAAGATTTTATTTGGGTAGGGAGAGACACACAGGCTTCAGGCTGATCATATAAATATAATTCATAGTAAACACATAGTAAAATACATAGTATAGCTGCTATCGGCTCCCAGACACAGAGCTTGTAGTGGTATCAGCCTAAGTTTTAGTGATGCTCTCAACTTGCATTTCACATAGATGGATATATAGTTGACCATATTATTTCATTAACTGTTTTACTGCATTTATTTTGGCTTGTGCTTTCTTGTACCTTGCTATGTCCCCTGAGGACCTGGATCCGGATTATGTCCCCAGGATTTGCAGACGAGGTTTATCCAGAGGTCTACGGAACAGGTGCTCTTCACGGAACAGTACCCGTAGCTGAGGACTAGGTGATCGCTGAGGACTTCTCCTGAACAATTGTTTCGCCATGCTCAGTCGTTATTTCCTGTTTAATTAAACTCTTTAATTCCTGTTTATGAGAACATTGTAACAGACTAATATCGGGTTGTTCCCCGATTTTATTTACTTGGACTGGTTGTTGTTTATTATGGCTTTGCTGATATTTCTGTCTTTATTCTGTGGATGAGAATAGTAAAACCCTGACTGATGTAATACAGCTTAAGTATGCCCGATGGATCCATTAAATTGGGTTTGTCCATCGGTGCATGCTGCTGGCCATTGCCACGTGTCCAGTCCCTCGGTATTTTGGGACTGGGACGTGACATGGTTTTTGTGGTGGCCCATGCAGGTCAACGACTAAATTGTTCGGTTTTAACTTAGGGACCGAACAGGCCTGCAATAAGAATAGGATAAGTTTTAGGATCTCATCCACTTGCTTGAAAACGTTCTTGATATCTGTATCGTACTCATTTTTGACTTGCATCCTGCCTTGAATCTTGTGCGCTTCTTATATTTTATTTTGGATGCAGAAAGATGGATCCAAGAATTGAAGATGAAATTCCTTTGAGTACGCCACAAGACGCTGTGGTTACCTATGGAGATGGAGTTACACCAGAGAACAGAGGGCAATCCTCTCAAGGTGGTCAAGCTGAACAGCATAACTCAAGGTTCAGGCGCGATGATATCCCACCTCCGCCGCAGTTCACTCCACAGATGCCTGCCTTCCCACCAGGGCAAGCAATGGACGGGCAGCAAATATTCCAGATGTTTTATGCTATGATGCAAGCTCAACAACAAGTTCAACAGGAGGTACATCGTCAGGAGGCAGAGTACCTAAGAACCAGCCTAGTAAACGCATTGGAGCAAGTGAACCAACATGCTAGGCGACCAGTGACGGGATCTATCACTGATTTCCGTCAACTCAAGCCCCATACCTTTTCAGGCAAAGAAGGACCAACCGAAGTTCATGAGTGGCTCACCAACATACAACACCAGTTGGAAGCAGCTGAACTACCAAGGGAACGTTGGATGACCGCCGTCAGAATGCAGTTGACGGATAATGCTCATCACTGGTGGCTATCTGAAGAGACCAGGCTTGGACCAGACCGAGTCACTTGGGAAGAGTTCTCCAGACTCTTTCAAGAGATGTACATTCCGGCTATCGCTCGATCAGAACTTCGGGACAAGTTCAATCGCCTCACTCAGGAAGCTATGACGGTGGAAGAATACAACGCCGAGTTCATTTGTCTGAGTCGCTTCGCACCTACCTTGATCCCTACAGAAGTAGAGAAGGCCGAGAAGTTTTTCGACGGACTCAACATCGGGCTACAGAAACTGATCGGATCCGTCGCACCTACCTCTTACTCGGACGTTCTCGCTGCAGCCCGACGCATGGAACGCGTCACCAAGAGAGAGACCAGTCTGAAACGGTCTTCCACATCAGCCAGAGCACCACAAGAAGAAGCTGCAAAGAGGCCTCATATTCACCAGCCACCCAGAGCCTCTCCGCAGACATTACCTACATGTCAATACTGTGGCAAGGTAGGCCATACTGAGAAGGACTGCAGACGCAAGTTGGGATTATGCTTGATTTGCGGAACCAATCAACACTTAGCCAAGGATTGTCCTTATCATCGAGGAGGAGCACCAAGAGCAAACCAACAAGCTCTACCAGCACCAGAAGGGTATCAACCAAGGCCACCATTGGCACCACAAGCGGCACTCTTCCAACAAGCCCAGCAGCAGCAGCAGCAACAGAGGAATCCACCAGGACGCGGACAAGCCTTCGTGATGACTTTGGAAGACGCGCAGAACCAAGGAGTAGCTAATGCGCGTAAGTTTTTGTAGTTCCGTTTCTAGCATTGTTATAGTTCGTGCCTGCTGGTTCGTGACCCCAGACTTAACCTGATAACTTTAACCTATTAATAATTGATAACCTAGTGTTAATCTAGTTTTGAACTTGATAATAACCTAGAATGTTAATCTAATATGTTTTAAACCAGTGTTAATCTAGTAATTATTTTGAACTTGCCAATAAGGTAGAATGTTTATAAATTTTAACCTGATAAGTTTTAAAAGAATAAAACCTGGTTTTCTAAAACTGTAATTTTCTAGATTTCCCACATTTGGGAAATTGCATAACTTCTACTTAGGGAAATGATTTTTCCTATGTATTCAAGCCCTGAACCTTGATTTTCTTTATTGTATTGTGATTCGAATAAAATTGGTAACCGTATCATCTCTGTTGACCGGTTATTCTTTGATTGCGAGGACGCAATCCTCTTAAGGGGGGTAGATTGTAATCCCCCTGATTTTCAAGAAATTTTTAAATTTGAATTTTTCTGAAATTTCTGGAATTTTCTTGGAATTTTCTGTAATTTAAATCAGGTGTTTTAATTATTAAAGAATTTTTAAATGTTACTAATTAATATTAAAATATTATGAAAATAATATTTTATGGTGTAAAATAGAAAACTAGACATAGGGTAATTTTCCGGGAATTTATTTGACCCCGGAAGCCATTTAAAAGTCCTAAAAAAACTAATTTTAAATTAAACCAAATCTGAACCATATTAAACCCGGTTTAATGGGCTGAACCGAACCGAACCGGCCGGTCCAGCTAAACCAACCCAGGCCCAACCCCTTAGCGGGTCGGATCCGGGTCAGACCCGACCCGCTAAGAACCCGACCCGGCCCGCAACACCTTCTCCCCTTCCCCGACCGTTCAGCCGACGACTGAACCCCTTCGGCCGCCCGTTACGCCGCCGCCTGGCCTCCCGTCGCCTCCTCTTCCTTTCCCGCCAACGCCGGTCGCCTCCCCTTCCTCTTCCTTAACCTCTGGCGGTCGATCTCCCCAATCCCCTCTATAAAACCCCTCCTCCGGCCTTCTCCCTCAGCCCTAGCTCCGGCCTTCTCCGCCGCTGTAACCGAGCCCTAGCCGCCCATCTTCCAGAGCCCCTCTCCCCTCGTCGTGCCGACCGTCTTCATCCCCGAGACCGACGCCTCCCGTACCAACCCTCCTCGCCGCCTCACCCCCAGCCGAGCCCGACGCCTCCCCTTCGCCGCACTTCCAGAACCCTCGGCCCGAGTTCCTCGCCATCGTCTTTCCGTCCCAGCCTTGCCGGCCACCCGCATCCCGACCTGCTGCAGCACCGCCCTCTCCGGCGAGGACTCGACACAGCCGGACACAGACTCGGCCGGACACAGGAACAGAAAATCCTAAAACCTAGGGTGGACACAGGACACGATTTGGACACGAAGGACTCGGATTTCTCGGACCACTTCAGGTACTTGTAACTTCTTGCTCGTAGCTCGAATTTTGATTTCGTAAATTATATCGCGTAGCCTATGTGACCCTCTCGGTGCCCGGACAAACCGCTCGGGGCATCACGTCCTGTGGTGATCGCACACCGTGATCCAAAAATAGGAAAACCAACGACCCTGTTTTACCCCGGAACTAAGTACGCTCGGCCAAACGGGACGACTTGGTCACGTGCGGTCTTCACCGATACGTGCGCATCGTTGATACGGACGTGCGGGATTTTGCAGAAGCTGATTGGATGTGCGTGCACACCGGAATCAGTGCGTATCCGCGAACATCGTCCCATATCCGACTTTTCTGATTCTCGCTGTAACTTAGTGTATACACGTCGGATCGAGACGAAACTTGCGCCATCGGACTCATAGCAATACGCTGGTCCTGTGAGCCAAGTTTGGTTCGATTCTGAGAACGTTGACAAAATTGCGTGTCGTGGGCCCCACAGGCTCCACCAGACGGGCGATTTTGAGAACGGCTCATCGGAATCCAATTCTGGAAGTTTCGTTGGGTTCGTATCATCGTTCCTGACCTGTTGACACTAAGTTGGACTATTTTTGAGACCTTTGACCCTGACGCATTTTTTGGTGCAAAGCGGCCCACATCTGGACTCCGCCTTGACCCGAAAATGACGTTTTTGTCCTTGTCTCCAAATTGGACTCAAGGACAGGCGTTCCTAGCTGATTAATATTTTCTGGACCTGATGGTGATGTTTGTTTCAGCAGCCGGAGTACTGCCTGCAAATCCAGCTGTAGCCAGAGCGACAATTGGAGCTGAAAACCCAGGCAAGTGTACCTTGCCAACTTGCAGTCTTTATTACATAGTACTTGGACTTAATTATATCTGTTGTACATGCTCAACCCTAGGGCCGTGTGACTTGCTTAGCGTCCGATCATAGTCGGGTGCCAACACCGTACGCGGGGTTGTGCAACGTCACCTAGAAATGGTTAACGTGACATTTACATTCTCGTACTTGACATATCAAGTATATTATACCCAGGACACCTGACACAGATCATGAAACAGAATCTTCCTGAAATATTCAAGGTGATTCTGTATAGGATACAGGTTTATGACATAGACAGGATATTCCTAGATATTATATTCATAGACATAGTATGACTCACTGCATTAGATATGATTTTACGTGACATGGACATGAGGCATCGTGGACATGAGACGTAAGATTTCATTTGGGTGGGGAGAGACACACAGGCTTCAGGCTGATCATATAAATATAATTCATAGTAAACACATAGTAAAATACATAGTATAGCTGCTACCGGCTCCCAGACACAGAGCTTGTAGTGGTATCAGCCTAAGTTTTAGTGATGCTCTCAACTTTCATTACACATAGATGGATATATATGTAAACCCCCAGATTTTACAAGAATTTTTAAATTGGGATTTTTCACAATTTTCTGGAATTTTCTGGGAATTTTCTGTAATTAAAATCAAGGTTCTTAATTATTAAATGATTTTTAATTGTTAATAAATAATATTAAAATATTATAGAAATAATATTTTTGGGTGTAAAATGAAAAACTGGACTTAAGGTAATTTTTCTGGAATTTATTGGACCCCGGACCTATTTTAATTACCTGAAAACATTTATTTATTTATTTATTTATTTATTTATTTATCTATTTATTTAAATTCTTATTTATTAAATCCTAAATATAAAACCGGCCCAAGCCCAGCCCGCTCAGCCCGGCCCAACCCCCGGCCCAGTCCCCTCCGGCCCAAATCCCTAACGGGTCGGGTCGGGTCCACCTGAACCCGACCCGCCCGGACCCGTTTCCCTCACCCTCATCCAGCTCACCCCCGAGTCTTCCGCCGCCTGCGCCGCCCCGCCCGGCCACGCGGCGCCCCGCCCGGCCACGCAGCCCCGCCCCTCGCCACGACCCCCGCTCTCTCCTCCGCCTCCCTCGGCCCCACGCCACCGTCTTTCCCCCTTTTTTAAACCCCCCGACTTCCCCTCTCCGGCAGCTGCCCGACCCCGACCACGCTCCGCCGTGAGCCGCCTCGCCACGCCCCGCCTCCCCGCGCCACCGTTGCCTCCGGCTGCTCCGCCCCATAGCTCCTCGACGACCTTAGCCCCGGCTGCCACCCGCCGTCGAACCCGCTGCCTTCTCTGTCGAAACCCCCAACCACCACCAGCCGTCTCCGGCGACGCCGCCGTGCAGCGCCGACGCAGCCCCGGCCGCCCCCCCCGCCGCGAGCCGCCCTGGGCAGCCATGGCCCTCCGGCCAAGCTCCAGCAGACCTGAACCCTAACCCTAATTCTTCGTGTCGGACACAGCCTGTGTCGTGTCGGACACGGTTTTTCCCGGTTTTTGGACCCTGTTCAGGTACGTGTAACTTTCTCCTCGCTGCCCCGTTTTCAATTTCGTAAATTGCGTTGTGAAGCCTGTATGACCCTCTCGGTTTTCGGACAAACCGCTCGGGGCATCGCATCCTGTGGGGATCGCACACCGCGATCCAAAAACAGGAAAAACAACGACCCGATTCACCCCGCTCGACGGGCGATTTTGTGATCGACTCATCGAAATCCAATTCTGGAAGTTCCGTTGGGTTCGTATCATCGTTCCTGACCTGTTGACACTAAGTTTGGTGAATTTGGAGATCTTTGACCCTGACACATTTTTCGGTGCAAAGCGGGCCCTCATGCGGACCCCGTTTTGACCCGAAATTGCCGTTTTTGCCCTTGTCTCCAAATTGGACCCAAGGACAGGCGTTTCTAGCTATTTGATATCTTCTGAGCATGATGGTAATATTTATTTCAGCATCCGGAGACATTTCTAGAAATTTCCCCGAGAACAGAACCATATTTGGATCCAAACATCAGGCAAGTACCTGCACTTCAAGTTTATTCTTTATATTATGATAATTAATTCCTTGCTCTACTAGTACCATTGGATGTTTACACGTAATGTTATAATACTAGATTTCATGTCTTGAATACTGGAGTTCATGTCTTGCTTTTCGTGTCGGGTGGGAGAATACTAGGAGGCATGTAGTTTACCCTTCCCCCTATTGTCGCTAGCTGTTGGTACACGACTGTACCATCAGCCTTATTGTCACGCCCCAATCCCAAAATATATGGAACCAGGCCACGTGGCAATAGCCAGCTGACACATCTCCGAGAATATCCCAATTTAATGGATCCACGAAGAGTGCTACGCTGTCCTATGATACTAACATGTCCAATATCAGTCAATAACAGGTAAACTAATCTCATCCACCATATAAAGAGCAAGAAATACTAAATAAACTACTGGTTAATAAATACCAGTCTCAAGATATCATAGTATAACTAATGATGTCTGGTCGGAACAAACCCACTACTCTGACGAAATAAAGTACTGAATGAGATATAAAAGAATGACTAGGGCATCGACTGGAAAGATAATGATGCACCCAATCTAGGCTGAAGGCCTACCAACTGGTCACGGAAACTCTGACGGCTGCACCTCCAACTCCTCGGCTGAAGCGAATCTCGTCTCCTGTCCTGGGCCGTATACTGTGGGGTAGTAAGCCTCGTCTAAATCTGGAAAGGTACCAGGTCCTCAGAGGGACGTAACAAGATACAAGAAAATAACATGCTATATATGAATACTGAATAAAATAAATACAATAAGGGTGTGCTAGCCATCTAAGTGAGTGCAATGTGAGGACAACGCTGGTGCGTATAGGTAGGTGTAGGCATAACGTCCATGCTCCGAAGAGAGTGGCATCTGTACAGTATATCGTCCATATCGCTCCGAAGAACGTGGCATCAGTATAAAGGGAAAGTCATTGGATCCGGGTTCCTCCGAACTACGGCTCCAATGTGTGTATCCCATACGCCTCCTAGTTGTCCTCCCCGCCCAATATAGATACGCAAGTCGACTACTCGACGTACATACCATGAATCTATATGCCAAGTCACTAAATTATCCTGACTACATGCTAGCCGCTAGTCGAGTGCGCAAGCCCGCATCCCAATATGAATGTATCTCAGTGTGCGTGTAAGGTGTCAGGTCTCAGACAATCACAGAGTATCGTCCAATGGGTTGAGTCTGCTAAGATCTAAGTCCATCTATACTAATCATCGACGTAACCGTCGAATGCAACCGAGACAACTCGGACGCGCACAGTGGTACCAACAACAAGAATACAATACAACATATGCATATTTAATTTAGACAGTAAATATAGCAAGGTATCTTGCCTGTGTCCTGAAGCGGGGAATGCCAAAAGCTGGTTCCTGCAATATCTCCTGGCGGATCCAAAGTTCCTAAACACAAAATATAATATAGCAATCTAATATCAGTCACTAAGAGATACATAGGTAATTATGGCGTTGTTCCTAGGTATTGTTGCTAGTTTACTGCGGACCCAATACAGCGTCACATGTACACGTAGCTAGGGTGTACAGTGTTCTGTCTTTGGTCCACGTTCATCTTGCCACAATAATTTACCGAGTTAAGGTTTGCTAATGACTTCTACTCTACTTGGAAATATGTCTTTGATTTCCTTACTCAACAGGCTAGATTCATGCCCAGGGTCCAGGTGAAATACTGGTCGTTGATGTCAGGCTTCAAGATTGGGGCATTCACTAATTATTAGATGAGTTCTAATTTCTTGCTAAATGTCACCTCCATAAATATAAGTTGGGGTTAAATAAGTTGTGTCCAGAATATGACTCTCGCAATGACACGATACTCACATATGAACTCGACACAAGGGTACCGGTATTTACCTTGATGGCGGGCGAGGCTCTTCTCGTCGTCTGACCGTCTTCCGGTGAGTGGAACTTCGGTGTGGGTCGGCGAGCAACGTCAGCGGCAGCAGCTGGATCCGCAAGAGCAGGGATCGCAGCAGCAGTAGCCGCTCCGGCGTTGGCGCTGTCGGGTGGAGTCGCGCAGGGGCGGTCGTCCAGACGCGGGTCGGCGTTGGCTCGCGGTACTGCCTGGCCGGAACCGACGGGCTGGGGTGTGCGCCGGTCGTGGGGGTTCAGCGGGTTTGGGAGCAGCTTGGCCGAGGGATTCAGCGGGTTTGGGGAGCAGTTCGGCAGGGGGTTTCGGCGGATATGGGGGCAGGGAGAATATTGGTTTATTAGGGTTTTGCATGGGGGTTGGTATTTATAGGTGTTGATGGAATATGGGCTGCCTTGCGGGTGGGCTTGTCTTACCTGGTTGAGGTTGGTCCATGTAGCAGTACAAAGTGGCTTGGTCGGCTTGTTTGAAGTGGGATTGATCTCGAGTTTAAATTAAATTAGTAATTGCAAGGTGTTCTCTATGGTATGTTGCATAGCTAAGTCGAAACGAAATAACGAGTATCTATTTTTGCACAATGGTCAGAGGGGTAGTCTGGTATGTCTAAAAGATGTTCGTGACATTGGGTTGAAGGTACATGCTAGTGTGGCTTTCCAACCTCGTAGCCACGACGGGGTGAAATACGACCTATAGTTGTTGCACGATAATCCTAATTAAATCTAATTATCCCTAGTCTCTAGTTTTAAATTCCAAATAATTCCTAAATTGATTGAGGGGGGTTTACAATCTACCCTCCTTAGAGCATTTCGTCCTCGAAATTAAAACATACGCATGGCAAGAATTACTGACCGAAATAAAATGCTAATACGTACCTAGTCCTTCGAAGAGGTGGGGGTAACGTTGTCTAATGTCCTCCTCGCGTTCCCAAGTTGACTCGCCTGGTGCATGATGCCTCCATGCAACACACACTAGGGGAATGGTCTGCCCTCGTAGTACCTTCTCACTTCTGTCTAGAATCTCCACAGGCTCCTCTTGGTATGATAAGCTCGGGCCGACTGTGATCTCGGAATGGTCAAGCACGTGACTAGGATCCGATATGTACCTCCTCAATTGAGATACATGGAAGACGTCGTGGACTCCTTCCAAGGTCTGCGGTAACGCTAATCTGTAGGCAACCTCTCCGACGCGTTCTAATATGTCGAATGGTCCGATGAACCTCGGACTCAGCTTCCCTCTGCCTCCGAATCTGATAGTCCCTCGAGTAGGTGAGATCTTTAAGAATACGTGATCTCCAACCTGAAACTCTAAGGGTCGGCGGTGTGCATTCGCCCAATGCTTCTGTCGGTCTTGTGCTGCTCGAAGGTGTCCTTGGATCTTCTTTACCTTCTCTACCGTCCGAACAACCAACTCTGGTCCGAGAATCTGTCGCTCGCCTATATCACTCCAGCATACTGGAGAACGACACTTCCTGCCATACAACGCTTCATAGGGAGCCATCTGAATGCTCGCTTGATAGCTGTTGTTGTAGGAAAACTCGACCAAATGTAGGTGGTCCTCCCATGATCCTCCGAAGTCAAGCATGCACGCTCTCAACATGTCTTCTAACGTCTGAATGGTGCGCTCCGACTGGCCATCTGTTTGGGGGTGATACGCTGTGCTAAACTTTAGGCGAGTACCAAGGCTCTCCTGCATACTCCGCCAAAAGTAAGACGTAAATCTCGTATCCCTGTCAGACACAATGCTAACTGGCACTCCATGTAGGCGCACAATCTCCCTCATGTACATATCTGCTAAAGCCTCCGTCGATTGCCCAACTCTAAAGGGTAAAAAGTGTGCGGACTTGGTGAGTCTATCCACGATTACCCATACTGCATTGCGCCCACTAGGACTCCTTGGGAAGCCTGTAACAAAGTCCATAGTGATATGCTCCCATTTCCACTCCGGTATAGGAAGTGGTTGAAGCAATCCTGCAGATCTCTGGTGCTCGGCCTTGACTTGCTGACACACCAGGCACTTGGCCACAAAACGTGCTATCTCTCTCTTCATTCCGTGCCACCAGTAGTACTGTCTTAGATCTCTGTACATCTTCGTGCCTCCTGGATGAATGGAATAGGGGGAACTGTGAGCCTCTGTCATCAATTCCTGCCGAAGTTCTCCATTTGGAACATAGAGACGATCTCCGCATCTCAGTGTTCAGTCTTCATGTATCCGCAGTCCTGTCTGTAATCCAGCCTCTGTCCTCTGTCTGAGCCTCTGAAATCTGGCATCTGTCGGCAGGGCAGCCTTGATTATCTCTACCAGTGTCGATTGCAATTGGAAACTCGACAACTGTCCGTCTACTCCGGGTATGACGACCTCTATACCCATCTGCTCTAGATCTCTTAACAGATGTTGTTGGGTAGTCAAAAAGAATGCCATAGGTCTTCTGCTCAATGCGTCTGCTACTACGTTGGCCTTTCCCGGGTGGTACTGTAGCTCAATTTCGAAGTCTGTCATCACCTCGAGCCAACGTCTCTGCCTCTGATTAAGATCCTTCTGAGTGTAGACATATTTCAGTCTCTTATGATCCGTAAATATCTCTACTCTTTCTCCATATAGGTAATGCCTCCAAAGCTTTAAAGCAAAGATCACCGCGGCAAGCTCCAAGTCATGGGTGGGATAGTTCTTCTCATGTGTCCTCAACTGTCTAGAAGCATAAGCTACAACCTTTCCATGCTGCATCAAGACACATCCTAATCCTTTCCCGGACGCATCGCTGTAGATTACGAATCCTCCGGGTCCAGAAGGTATGGTCAAGATAGGTGCTGTAGTCAAACGTTTCTTCAGCTCATCGAATGCCTTCTGACACTCCTCTGTCCAAGTGAACTCCTGCTCCTTACGGGTCAAGCGGGTCATTGGCTCTGCAATCTTCGCGAAGTTCTCTACGAACCTCCGGTAATATCCGGCAAGTCCTAGGAAACTCCTCACCTCTGAGACATTGGTAGGGGTTGGCCATGTCTCTACAGATGAAATCTTCGCCGGATCTACTGAGATACCGTCTCCTGAGATGACGTGTCCAAGGAAAGCGACACGATCTAGGAGAAACTCACACTTGCTAAGCTTGGCATAAAGTCTCTCTTTCCTCAGTGTCTCTAACACTAATCTCAAGTGCTCTTCGTGCTCCTCGTGGCTCTTCGAATACACCAAAATGTCGTCGATGAAGACTACCACGAATCGGTCTAAGTATTGGTGGAATACTCTATTCATCAAGTTCATAAATACAGCTGGCGCATTCGTTAGTCCAAAAGGCATCACTAAGAACTCGTAGTGACCATAGCGAGTCCTGAATGCTGTCTTTTGAATGTCTTCTCTTCGCACCTTCACTTGATGATAACCCGATCTCAAGTCGATCTTTGTGAACACTACTGCTCCTGTCAACTGGTCGAATAAATCGTCAATCCGCGGCAGGGGATACTTGTTCTTGATGGTCAAAGCATTAAGGGCTCTGTAATCAATACACATACGTACTGTTCCATCCTTCTTAGGCACAAACAATACTGGTGCTCCCCATGGCGATGCACTAGGACGGATAAATCCCTTGCTCTGCAACTCCTCCAATTGTAGCTTCAGCTCGTCTAACTCCTTCTTCGCCAATCGGTACACATTAGAAGATACCGGTGCTGCTCCTGGTACTAGCTCAATGGTGAACTCCACGTCTCTATCTGGGGGTAAGCCTGGCAATTCGTCGGGAAAAACATCCTCGAATTCAGCAACTATAGGTGGGGGCGCAATCTCCATAGCCATGCAAGTCCCAGCTGTCTGTCCTACTCCTTGTTCGACGGTCCCTCGCATGTACTCGAACTCCGGTTGATCTGGTGGTCTAAAAGTGACGCTACCCTTCCGGCAGTTCAGTATGGCGTTATACTGGCTTAACCAATCCATGCCTAACACAACATCAAAGTACGGCATAGGCAATACCAAGAATCGCGCTCTCATCTCTCTACCACAAACGACTACCGAGCACGTTCTAATAGTGCTGGTAACCGGCACGATACCTCCTCCGGTAAGAATTTTCCAACTCTTAGGTAAGGGGGAAGTCGCTACTCTATGCATTGCTACAAATCTACTAGATATAAATGACAATGTAGCACCAGAATCAAACAATGCTGTCGCAGGAAAGGATGCGACTAAAATGGTACCTGTGATTGCTTCTCCTTCTGTTTCCTCTTCGGTGGTTGCTAAGGCAAAGGCCTGTCCCTGTCTCTGTCCTCCTGCCTGCTGTCGGGCACGATCAAACTGTGCCTGCTGTGGGGGCAAGGGTGGTCCCCTCTGGAATCCTTCGGGTGCTGGTGGACGCTGGCCTCCTGGTGGGGGTAGTATCCTCGGGGCTGGTGCGGCTGGCCTCTGTCCGGCCTGTGGGGCTGCCTCCCTGCGCTGTGGGAAATCTCTGGCAAGGTGCTGACTGGCTCCACAAATCATGCATGTCCCAAGTCTCTTTCGGCAGTCCTTCTCGAAGTGACCTCTCTTACCACAGAAGTGGCAAGTCGGGAGTTCCTGGTGTGGATATGGTGCTGCTCTCTGCTGTGTCTGCGCTCCTGGACGACGGATGGGTCCTCCTGCTCCGGGCTGTACTATAGCTGGCGTGGTCGTGCTGGAACGTCTAGATCTTCTGACAATGGCCTCCTGGATCCTTGCCTCTGCTAGGACCTCCTCATAAGAAATCCTCGCCTGTGCGGTGGTATATCTCTGTAGCTCGAAATTGAGGCCGTGGTGGAATCTCTGAGCCTTCTCTAGATCATTGGGTATCAGAACGGCTCCAAACCTGCTAAGGCGGCTAAACTCTGCGTCATATGCGTCAACGGTCATATTCCCCTGTTCTAGATGTAGGAACTGGGAGTATAGGGCATTTCTGACTGTTGCCGGAAAATACTTCGCATTAAAGTACTCTAGGAACTGTTCCCAAGTCTGGTTCTTACCTACACTGCGCTCAATGGAATCCCACCAGTGATGGGCGTTGCCTTTTAGTTGGGCCCTCACTGCGGTCATCCAAAGGTCTGGTTGCAGTTGTGAGGCCTCTAATAGCATCTCCGTGTTGGCGATCCAATCGGAGATCTGTTCTGCAGTCTCATTGCCTGAGAAGGTATCTGGTCCCATCTGTCGGAACCATCTAACGGTGCCACCTGTCGGGGCTGGTGGAGGTGCTGGTGCTGGTGCTGGTGTCGTGACAGGTGTCCTCTCTAGTACTGCCATCAGACTCCGTCGTAATGTCTCTGTCTGCTGCCACTGTGCTTGTATCATTGCCTGGAAGAACTGAAGCATCTGTGGCTGGCCATCAAGCTGCGGCATCTGGGGCGGATAAGGTGGAGGTGGTGGTAGTGGAATCTCTGGTTGTGCCGTAGGCGTCTCCTCAGATGTCGGCCTCTCAGTCTGCGGCATCGGTGTAGCTCCTGAAGTCTGGCCCTCATAATGTTGCGTGGGGATGGTCTGGGAAGTCTGTCCTTCAGGTGGTGGTGTAGGATCGCCCTGTGGTGTCTCGTGCCAATGTATCAGTGGTGTCTGCAGCGGTGGTTGCCCTTGGGGTACCTCATCTCCTTGAGTGGTGTTGTCTGGTACTGCGGCACGGGGTGCTCCTCGTCCACTGCGCAAATTCATCTTGCTGCAAGGGATAGAGCTTCATTAAAAGAGTACGAGAACAAACAAACAGGATGCAGGTATTTTAGAAGCAGTATGAAGCAAGTTCAAAGACGAAACAAAAGTGGATGAGACCTAACAAATTCTATCCTATTGCAGGCTCGCTGGGCATGTTACCATACCACAAGCGAAAAAGTAGACCTGCATGGGCCACCACTAAAACCATGTCACGCCCCAGTCCCAAAATATATGGAACCAGGCCACGTGGCAATAGCCAGCTGACACATCTCCGAGAATATCCCAATTTAATGGATCCACGAAGAGTGCTACGCTGTCCTATGATACTAACATGTCCAATATCAGTCAATAACAGGTAAACTAATCTCATCCACCATATAAAGAGCAAGAAACACTAAATAAACTGCTGGTTAATAAATACCAGTCTCAAGATATCATAGTACAACTAATGATGTCTGGTGGGAACAAACCCACTACTCCGACGAAATAAAGTACTGAATGAGATATAAAAGAATGACTAGGGCATCGACTGGAAAGATAATGATGCACCCAATCTAGGCTGAAGGCCTACCAACTGGTCACGGAAACTCTGACGGCTGCACCTCCAACTCCTCGGCTGAAGCGAATCTCGTCTCCTGTCCTGGGCCGTATACTGTGGGATAGTAAGCCTCGTCTAAATCTGGAAAGGTACCAGGTCCTCAGAGGGACGTAACAAGATACAAGAAAACAATATGCTATATATGAATACTGAATAAAATAAATACAATAAGGGTGTGCTAGCCATCTAAGTGAGTGCAATGTGAGGACAACGC
Source organism: Iris macrosiphon (assembly GCA_036927795.1). Lineage (NCBI taxonomy): Eukaryota > Viridiplantae > Streptophyta > Magnoliopsida > Asparagales > Iridaceae > Iris > Iris macrosiphon. The sequence goes on from JAYESA010000017.1 coordinate 139,739,272, forward strand.
TGGTGCGTATAGGTAGGTGTAGGCATAACGTCCATGCTCCGAAGAGAGTGGCATCTGTACAGTATATCGTCCATATCGCTCCGAAGAACGTGGCATCAGTATAAAGGGAAAGTCATTGGATCCGGGTTCCTCCGAACTACGGCTCCAATGTGTGTATCCCATACGCCTCCTAGTTGTCCTCCCCGCCCAATGTAGATACGCAAGTCGACTACTCGACGTACATACCATGAATCTATATGCCAAGTCACTAAATTATCCTGACTACATGCTAGCCGTGATGTAGGATGTACGCAACGATAGCTAGTCGAGTGCGCAAGCCCGCATCCCAATATGAATGTATCTCAGTGTGCGTGTAAGGTGTCAGGTCTCAGACAATCACAGAGTATCGTCCAATGGGTTGAGTCTGCTAAGATCTAAGTCCATCTATACTAATCATCGACGTAACCGTCGAATGCAACCGAGACAACTCGGACGCGCACAGTGGTACCAACAACAAGAATACAATACAACATATGCATATTTAATTTAGACAGTAAATATAGCAAGGTATCTTGCCTGTGTCCTAAAGCGGGGAATGCCAAAAGCTGGTTCCTGCAATATCTCCTGGCGGATCCAAAGTTCCTAAACACAAAATATAATATAGCAATCTAATATCAGTCACTAAGAGATACATAGGTAATTATGGCGTTGTTCCTAGGTATTGTTGCTAGTTTACTGCGGACCCAATACAGCGTCACATGTACACGTAGCTAGGGTGTACAGTGTTCTGTCTTTGGTCCACGTTCATCTTGCCACAATAATTTACCGAGTTAAGGTTTGCTAATGACTTCTACTCTACTTGGAAATATGTCTTTGATTTCCTTACTCAACAGGCTAGATTCATGCCCAGGGTCCAGGTGAAATACTGGTCGTTGATGTCAGGCTTCAAGATTGGGGCATTCACTAATTATTAGATGAGTTCTAATTTCTTGCTAAATGTCACCTCCATAAATATAAGTTGGGGTTAAATAAGTTGTGTCCAGAATATGACTCTCGCAATGACACGATACTCACATATGAACTCGACACAAGGGTACCGGTATTTACCTTGATGGCGGGCGAGGCTCTTCTCGTCGTCTGACCGTCTTCCGGTGAGTGGAACTTCGGTGTGGGTCGGCGAGCAACGTCAGCGGCAGCAGCTGGATCCGCAAGAGCAGGGATCGCAGCAGCAGTAGCCGCTCCGGCGTTGGCGCTGTCGGGTGGAGTCGCGCAGGGGCGGTCGTCCAGACGCGGGTCGGCGTTGGCTCGCGGTACTGCCTGGCCGGAACCGACGGGCTGGGGTGTGCGCCGGTCGTGGGGGTTCAGCGGGTTTGGGAGCAGCTTGGCCGAGGGATTCAGCGGGTTTGGGGAGCAGTTCGGCAGGGGGTTTCGGCGGATATGGGGGCAGGGAGAATATTGGTTTATTAGGGTTTTGCATGGGGGTTGGTATTTATAGGTGTTGATGGAATATGGGCTGCCTTGCGGGTGGGCTTGTCTTACCTGGTTGAGGTTGGTCCATGTAGCAGTACAAAGTGGCTTGGTCGGCTTGTTTGAAGTGGGATTGATCTCGAGTTTAAATTAAATTAGTAATTGCAAGGTGTTCTCTATGGTATGTTGCATAGCTAAGTCGAAACGAAATAACGAGTATCTATTTTTGCACAATGGTCAGAGGGGTAGTCTGGTATGTCTAAAAGATGTTCGTGACATTGGGTTGAAGGTACATGCTAGTGTGGCTTTCCAACCTCGTAGCCACGACGGGGTGAAATACGACCTATAGTTGTTGCACGATAATCCTAATTAAATCTAATTATCCCTAGTCTCTAGTTTTAAATTCCAAATAATTCCTAAATTGATTGAGGGGGGTTTACACTTATACTCGATTGTTCATTGTGTACTAGCCGCCTAGGACGGCCTTATTGGCCTTATAAACCCCTACATGCCAACTATGTATTCTAAATACACAAGTTCACACACATAGTTTCTTGTCTTGTTGCAGTTCCTGTTGTCTTGTTGCAGTTTCATTCACTTGTCTCATTTATTCCTGTTTTACTCATATCCCTGTTTACAACATTTAACTCTTAGTTATTGTTACTTCTTATTTATACATATTCTCAACATGATGCTTAGTCAGTTCTCTTCTACTTGTCATAAATATTTATCTTAATCTTTGTTGTGCATTGTGTACTTTGCTCCTTTCCTGACTGGATCCGTTGATTTAGGCGATGATGAGGACTATGCCCCTACCTATTATGATCCCTATGAGGCAGCAGGTGATACAGTTGAGAAGTCGGTTCCCACTCAGGAGACTACTTCTGAGGAGTAGTTAGCAGTTAGTTATTTATTTTCTTTCAGCATAATACTCGAGTTTGTCCCCGATCTATCTTCTGGCTTTGTATTAACTGTGGATTTGGTTGTCACAGATTAAATATTATGAAATCCCAGCATTCCCATTCCTGTGATTATCCTTGCCTGATTATTATCGTGGATGAGATAGATGTATTATTGATCCCAGAAAATGACCTAGACAGCGTACTACCGCCGACACTGCGGCGTAGGCTGGACGTACCCACGTACTCGTGCCCGAATATCCGGGTGCGGGTCGTGACACGTTTTTATGGTGGCCCATGCAGGTCAACGATTAAATTGTTCGGTTTCAACTTAGGGACCGAACAGGCCTGCAATAAGATTGAGGATTTTAGGAAAAGCTCATCCACTTGATTGAATCGTTCTTGATATTCATATCGGCTTCGAATCATTTTATTGACTTGCATCATGCCTTGACTCCTGTGCACCTTTATCGTTTATTTTTGGATGCAGAGTAAAGGATCTACCAGCAAGCGACGAGGTTCCTACAAGATCACCACGAGATGCTCTACCAGCATGACCGTGGAGAACGCGCAGACTCTTGGAGTAGCTAATGCGCGTAAGTGATTGTAGCTGCCGTTTCTAGTATTGTTTAACTCGTGCCTATTGGTCCGTGACCTCAGCCCCAACCTAGTAATTTTGAACTTGCTAATAACCTGGTATGCTTTTAAATTTGATAACTATAGAGATTTTAGAGGCTTTTGCTATTGTGCTTATTTTGTGAACTTCAATAATTTGTACCTCCTTTCATCATCATCTAGCACACTTAATTTTGATGTACTTGACTTATGCTGCTATTCTATAGCCTAGTTTTGCAAGCTTACTCTTTATCGAGCTTGTTCATGACATATGTATTAGTGGGTCGACACACTAATACGATTGTTTATTCAGAATCAGTGCATTACGGTCTGATCAGCCTTAGTGCATTTTGATTCGCCTTTCGCACTACTTTACGTGGATTGAGATATATAGTTGACTAATATACTTGCCCTAGACATGTCTGAACATATCATATCAGGTTACATGACTGTATTAATACGAACATGTGAATAGGAATTACCAAGATAGGATTCAATCCACAATCGCTTGACAATTCCCACCTGAATTCTTTAAAACACCTTGACCCCGATATTTCTATTCTATCACCCCACCCTTGAACTCTTTATTATTGATCTTCGTCTCCCCTATTTCGGAAAGACAAAATCTCGTGCTTGGTATAAGTTTGGTACATAGATAGTACTAGATATGCCACATAGGCCGATCACATACTCGAGGATTAACCTTTCGAAATTGAGGACATATCATACGTGATATGATCGGCGTTGAAGTTCGAGGATTGAATGACATGAGTAACCATATTAAGGAATATTTTCTTAAAGTATATAGTCTTTTGTGATGAATGGGTAAACTCTAAGTTGGGTAGCAATGCATTTGTCAACTCGAGAGGAATGTCTTTTGGATTGTGACCGAGTAAGGTAAGATTAGAGAGGTTCAAGCCATTCTAATTTTGAAAATTTAGAGGAGTGACTAAGATGATTAATGAATTGATATCGAGGACCCAATAGTTATATCCTAGGTACATGATAATGCAAGTAAAATCATCAAATTGAATTTAGAGGATAAAAATATAGAATTTCAGACTTGAACATTGGTGGACTACATTTAAATTATTTTTTCAATTTGATGATTTGATTTAAAAATTAAAATTTGATGGTTGGACTACCTAGTTAAAATATTGAGGATGTGAATGGAATTTAAAAGTTGAAGCATACAATGTGAATACTAGTGGACTCGAATCATTTCTAGAGGAAATTTTGATAGTTAGAATCGTGAGACAAACTTATAAGCGTATGCAAATCTTGAAGATGTTATATGGGCTTAATTTTGCCTGTGGGTAATTTGAGGAAGTAAGAAGTAATAACCATAGGTTGAATTTTTTAGAACAAGTAGTCGTCTTAACCTTGAAGTGATTGCAGTGGACATGATTCGGATTTTAATTATCGCAAGGAGATTGCGATGGACTTGCCTTATGTAAATGAAGGGTTAACAGAGTATGGCTTGAATTTTAAATTTCGAGGATGAAATTTTATAAGTTGGGTAGATTATAAACCCCCAGATTTTACAAGAATTTTTAAAATAGGATTTTTCACAATTTTCTGGAATTTTCTGGGAATTTTTTGTAATTAAAATTAAGGTTCTTAATTATTGAATGATTTTTAATTGTTAATAAATAATATTAAAATATTATGGAAATAATATTTTTGGGTGTAAAATAAAAAACTGGACTTAAGGTAATTTTTCTGAAATTTATTGGACCCCGGACCTATTTTAATTACCTGAAAACATTTATTTATTTATTTATTTATTTATTTATTATTTATCTATTTATTTAAATTCTTATTTATTAAATCCTAAATATAAAACCGGCCCAAGCCCAGCCCGCTCAGCCCGGCCCAACCCCCGGCCCAGTCCCCTACGGCCCAAATCCCTAACGGGTCGGGTCGGGTCCACCTGAACCCGACCCGCCCGGACCCGTTTCCCTCACCCTCACCCAGCTCACCCCCGAGTCTTCCGCCGCCTCCGCCGCCTGCGCCGCCCCGTCCGGCCACGCGGCGCCCTGCCCGGCCACGCAGCCCCGCCCCTCGCCACGACCCCCGCTCTCTCCTCCGCCTCCCTCGGCCCCACGCCACCGTCTTTCCCCCTTTTTTAAACCCCCCGACTTCCCCTCTCCGGCAGCTGCCCGACCCCGACCACGCTCCGCCGTGAGCCGCCTCACCACGCCCCGCCTCCACGTGCCACCGTCGCCTCCGGCTGCTCCGCCCCATAGCTCCTCGACGACCTTAGCCCCGGCTGCCACCCGCCGTCGAACCCGCTGCCTTCTCTGTCGAAACCCCCAACCACCACCAGCCGTTTCCAGCGACGCCGCCGTGCAGCGCCGACGCAGCCCCGGCCGCCCCCCCACCGCGAGCCGCCCTGGCCAGCCGTGGCCCTCCGGCCAAGCTCCAGCAGACCTGAACCCTAACCCTAATTCTTCGTGTCGGACACAGCCTGTGTCGTGTCGGACACAGTTTTTCCCGGTTTTTGGACCCTGTTCAGGTACGTGTAACTTTCTCCTCGCTGCCCCATTTTTAATTTCGTAAATTGCGTTGTGAAGCCTGTATGACCCTCTCGGTGCCCGGACAAACCGCTCGGGGCATCGCGTCCTGTGGTGATCGCACACCGCGATCCAAAAACAGGAAAAACAACGACCCGATTCACCCCGCTCGACGGGCGATTTTGTGATCGACTCATCGGAATCCAATTCTGGAAGTTCCGTTGGGTTCGTATCATCGTTCCTGATCTGTTGACACTAAATTTGGTGAATTTGGAGACCTTTGACCCTGACACATTTTTTGGTGCAAAGCGGGCCCTCATGCGGACCCCGTTTTGACCCGAAATTGCCGTTTTTGTCCTTGTCTCCAAATTGGACCCAAGGACAGGCGTTTCTAGCTATTTGATATCTTCTGAGCATGATGGTAATATTTATTTCAGCATCCGGAGACATTTCTGGAAATTTCCCCGAGAACAGAACCATATTTGGATCCAAACATCAGGCAAGTACCTGCACTTCAAGTTTATTTTTTATATTGTGATAATTAATTCCTTGTTCTACTAGTACCATTGGATGTTTACACGTAATGTTAGAATACTGGATTTCATGTCTTGAATACTGGAGTTCATGTCTTGCTTTTCGTGTCGGGTGGGAGAATACTAGGAGGCATGTAGTTTACCCTTCCCCCTATTGTCGCTAGCTGTTGGTACGCGACTGTACCATAAGCCTTATACTCGATTGTTCATTGTGTACTAGCCGCCTAGGATGGCCTTATTAGCCTTATAAATCCCTACATGCCAACTATGTATTCTAAATACACAAGTTCACACACATAGTTTCTTGTCTTGTTGCAGTTCCTGTTGTCTTATTGCAGTTTCATTCACTTGTCTCATTTATTCCTGTTTTACTCATATCCCTGTTTACAGCATTTAACTCTTAGTTATTGTTACTTCTTATTTATACATATTCTCAACATGATGCTTAGTCAGTTCTCTTCTACTTGTCATAAATATTTAGTTTAATCTTTGTTGTGCATTGTGTACTTTGCTCCTTTTCTGACTGGATCCGTTGATTTAGGCGATGATGAGGACTATGCCCCTACCTATTATGATCCCTATGAGGCAGCAGGTGATACAGTTGAGAAGCCGGTTCCCACTCAGGAGACTACTTCTGAGGAGTAGTTAGCAGTTAGTTATTTATTTCCTTTCAGCATAATACTCGGATTTGTCCCCGATCTATCTTCTGGCTTTGTATTAACTGTGGATTTAGTTGTCACAGATTAAATATTATGAAATCCCAGCATTCCCATTCCTGTGATTATCCTTGCCTGATTATTATTGTGGATGAGATAGATGTATTATTGATCCCAGAAAATGACCTAGACAGCGTACTACCGCCGACACTGCGGCGTAGGCTGGACGTACCCACGTACTCGTGCCCGAATATCCGGGTGCGGGTCGTGACAATATAGTTGACCCTATTATTTCATTAACTGTTTTACTACATTTATTTTGGCTTGTGCTTTCTTGTACCTTGCTATGTCCCCTGAGGACCTGGATCCGGATTATGTCCCCAGGATTTGCAGACGAGGTTTATCCAGAGGTCTACGGAACAGGTGCTCTTCACGGAACAGTACCCGTAGTTGAGGACGAGGTGATCGCTGAGGACTTCTCCTGAACAATTGCTTCGCCATGCTCAGTCGTTATTTCCTGTTTAATTAAACTCTTTAATTCCTGTTTATGAGAACATTGTAACAGACTAATATCGGGTTGTTCCCCGATTTTATTTACTTGGACTGGTTGTTGTTTATTATGGCTTTGCTGATATTTCTGTCTTTATTCTGTGGATGAGAATAGTAAAACCCTGACTGATGTAATACAGCTTAAGTATGCCCGATGGATCCATTAAATTGGGTTTGTCCATCGGTGCATGCTGCTGGCCATTGCCACGTTTCCAGTCCCTCGGTATTTTGGGACTGGGGCGTGACATAGGTAGTCAGATAGTCCACCGTAGGAAGAACTGCAGTAAGCATCAATGTGGGGGAATCAGGTTGCTGTTTAGGTGTAGTTCAGTGGATGTTGTGTTCAGATTTGAATACAATTAAGTCCAGGGAAGGAAGTTGATTGTGGAACTTGAAGTTGATGATTGTTAGTTCAGTGGCACACTGTCTGTAGTTAGATGATTGACGATGGTTAGTATATGGTGAAGGTTAGTGTCAGGTAGTTATAGGAGTATGATAATTAGATATGACTTTTAGTTTGGTATTCGAATTAGAGGCCATGATGTAGTGTCAATTGTTAGTAAATATTAAGTTATATGTTAAAGGGTGGTTAGTGTTACATGCTAGTTGGGTATTGTTCTCAGTTTGTAGGTAAGTTAATACTTGATGACTGTTAGTTTATAGGTGTATGTGTTAGTTTAAATGGTTAGTTGTTTTGAATATTGCTTATTTTAGACTTTGATAAATGAAAGTATGTATTATATCAGTTATGATTTTTATAGTACGGTTAAGTTATGAAGTTAGGTGATAAACCACTGTATGTAATGATTTATATGATACATACTGTCATTTTTTAAAAAGTATCTAGAAATGGATATGAATTACTATCTGTGTCATCGTTCGTAGATGTACAACCGTCATCCTGATAACATATGCGGTGTGCGTGATAAATTCATTGAGGGTGTACAACAGTTCCTGCAGTTCGCTAAGGCGTTCCCTCAGTACATGGACGGTACCAAAATTAAGTGTCAGTGTGTGAGATGTCGCAACAAAAAATATCATCCAGAAGTGGAAGTCATATATCATTTGTACTCGAAGGGCTTCACGCCGAATTACTATCAGTGGACCGCGCACGGAGAACTTGTGTCTCTAGCATCGGAGTCGGAGCCTTATGTGGAGCCGTATATGGATGTCCACGACCACGATGCTTACGACGACGGGTGGGTGAACATGGTTTATGATGCGGCGGGGCCTAGTTTCAATCTGGACAATTATGATGCGGCGGGACCTAGTTACAATCCGGACAATTATGATGCAGCTAAGGAGGCATCGAATGCCGATGCTGCAAAGTTTATGGAGTTGCTGGAGAATGTAAGGACTCCACTATATCCTGGTTGTGAGGATCATTCACCGTTGGAGGTGGTTACAAGATTATTGAGCATCAAGTCCGATTTTAACATGTCGTAAGAATGCTATAATCGACTGATCGATTTGATTATAGAGATCTTGCCCGAGGGTACAAAGTTGCCTAAAGACTTCTATCGATCTAAGAGGATGGTGAGATCGCTCTGGATGGGATACGAGAAAATCAATGCATGTCACAACGTGTAAAACCCCTAATTCTGAAAATTATATTTTTTCTATTATTAATTATTTAATTATGAGTTAAATAGAGAGAATATATTTTATTTAATTTTATTTGAAGTGTTTGTACATTTAGGGGATTTATGGAGCCATTATAAATTTTTCGTAATTTAATTCCATGTAGGAGACCCTTTGGACAGCTGCTAGCTTAATGGTATGCACCAATATAATTTTGTAGAATTTTCTGTGAATAGATATGTGAATATATATATATATAATTCCTATTGGATCTCTACCAAAAACTGTTAACCCCTTAGCCTCTACCCTACCCGCTTGAACCCACTACCCGTGTAGCCCCTACCCGGATCCGTTAGGAGAGCAAAATATCAATAGCAGCAGTAGCAAAAACCAACTTTGCTTTCCCTTCTCCGCGCGTGTGAGCCTTCTCATTCCACCGCTTCTTATCCCTATTATTACTAAACTCTCCTCAACCGAAACCAAACTAAGAAAAGAAAGAAACAACAGCAGCAGTGGTTTTGAAACCACTAATACCCACCGCCTCTTGATCTCTATAAATATTACAACTCTCTCAAACCTAACCCCACTTCTTACACTAAACTTAAATACAGTATTGGACGCTTGTACTATACAGAACTCTTGCTCGACAAGTATACCTTGCCATCGTACTATTATTTACATTCCATATGATGTCTGCATAGTTTATTTTTGCTTATTCAGTTCATCTATTGCTAAATAAATTGTGTGTCCAAAAAAACTTGAGTGGAACGACGATGTCGTTGTATCATATTTATTTAGGTAGATTTTTGGACCTACTTTATGAGACCACCCCAGTATTATGGAGCATCATTAGATTCATTGGCCCAGACACAGTTGTTACACGAGTTGTGAGTCTCATATAGATCACGGACTGCGTGACAGGTTTGGCCTCCTATACGCATGGGTCATGCGTTAGGGATGACTGCTGATAGAAACTTTGTATGCTAGTAGGTCTGGCAGTTATTTAGAGGTTTTATCGTGTCATGGATGTGGCATGCTTAGAGCATGGGATGGGGAGAACAATAAGTAAGATATTTGGGCTCCTTTGCACTTTCCTTTTATGTCACCCGTATGCTCCACCGGAGATACGCGGTCATGATGACCCCTATACTACTTGGCGGCCTCTGCCGTTCAAAAGACGACATGCTTGGTAGGCCCCTGATTCTCCGATAGAATCATGCCAATCCCACTATATGGCCAGATAGCCCACTTGGTGGAAAGTTGTTCTGAAACTGCATTCACTTAGACGGTTAGACGACCCATTGGATATTTATTTTTCAGTACTTATTGGCATGTTATTATGTATCTTGTTACGTCCCTCTGAGGACCTGGTCCCTTTTCAGATATGGACGAGCAGGAGTATCCACAGGAGTACGAACCTGGACCTGATGCTACTTACCTGACCGAGGAGGTCTTACCCTCGGAGTATCTGTGATTTCATTATCGCTGTTTAAAGATCCATGTTACTACTTCAGTATAGTCGTTTTGTAGTGAATTTGTTTCCATCCGACTATCAGACTAGATACTCATCTTGATATTCATATATTATTCAGCTCTTTATTTCTACTTATTATTTGTACTGTGTATAAGATATAGATTCTGTGTGACTTGTTGTGACAATATATTACCACTGGTGGATTGGATATTCATAAACAGCGTATGTGTGTATATGGTTTCCATATATTAGAGTTCGTATACATACGGGTGGGTGTGTTACGTATTCCTAGACCTACGTATTTTGGGACTGGGGCGTGACATATTTTTCGTGGTGGCCCATGCAGGTTAGAATATATTGTCTCGGTTACGTAACTGTACCGAACAAGCCTGCGTATAGGAATAGAGTATAAGGATCTCATCCATGCTTGACTGAAATCTCATTCTACCTTTCAACTATCCTAGGTTTGGATAAACAAAGTTTTACGCCAAAAACCCTTTACCCTGTGACCAGACCCTTTACCCTTGTTGGCGTAAAAGCCAAATGACTATTGTTAGCGTAAAAACCAAATGACTGCCTGGTTGGCGTAAAAGCCAAATGACTGTCTTGTTGGCATAAAAGGACCAAACTATGAAGAAGATTACCTCATTTACGCTGCGGTTATGACAACTACTACCCACGTTCAATCTACGTATGACACGTATCCCTTTATAAGATTATGGCATACAAGCCACATAGGTACCTGCCCCTACGTAAACTTGATGATTCATGAATAATAGATAACCAGCGTAGAGTAGCCTGATTAGGCGTAAAATGCAAGGATGGTGATGTGAGCGTATTTGTCACAGTCTTAGCTTTCCCAGTCAAGAACCAATCTCGTGCATTAAATACAGAGATATGCCTCGAGTCCTGTACAAGAAACAGCTTTTGACGTGGTGTCTGATTTTGTCCTGTCTTGAGCGTAAAAACTTATTTCTGTCTATACAGAATAGGCAGCGTATTCAGAAGACTCCATTTTCTTCCTTTTGAATGCGTAACAACGACTTGTATCAAATATGTCACTAAATGACAACCTGGGTCTCTGTGCAACATCATCATCACAGTCGTCCTCTCGATCATCGTGCAGTTCTTTTGTCAGATGTCAGGTTCACTAATTTGTCTGACAAATTCATCCGAGGAAATACTAAGAGTTCCTCGTACGACTTTACGCAGCATATATTTTATGCAGCAGAATTTTTATGTGCAGACTTTACGCAACATATATTTTACGCAGCAGAATTTTTACGCGCAGACTTTACGCAGCATATCTTTACGCAGCAGAATTTTTACGCGTAGATCTTTTACGCGCAGATATTTTAC